>PVIJ01003819.1:0-128073 GCA_004024925.1 Scalopus aquaticus | reverse complement strand
GTTCATGGCTACTGAATGAGAAGAAAGTCCTCTATTTCTACTGTCCTTGTGTACTCAGACTAAGAGTAAAGTTCTAAAAGACATCTGACTCTGCTGTTTAAACACTTGTGAGTTTTGGGTTCTGATGTATAAAGTTTTACACTGTTTTTATAATGATCATCAAGAAACCATGCAGTTTCTAAGATTCCCCATTTTTTTTGTTCCTTTCTTCAGAAGACACTCTATTTTTGTATTAATTATGATGCATGCCCATCCAAATGAGCATTCTATAAAATCTACAGGACAGAAAAACAACCTTGGTTTATTTTGCATATTTGCCTATGAGTCCAGTCTTCAGTTACCTGACTATTATTCAGGGTATCAAAGTGGTGAAGGTCAAGTGAAAAGTCACTCTAAATACAACCACATGTCCCTGAAAGTAAGGCTCAAGTTTTCATCTTGTCCAACCTCAACTTTATATTCTTATTCAGCATTTTGGTATCAGAAAATCTGGTTGTCATCATGTGACATTCCATAATATGATTAACCTCTGTCCCACATTTAATCTACCAATTGAAGAAGAAGTTGAGGCAGTGCAGTCTGCTTTCTGAAAACATGGAAAGGAATATACACATTCACAAAATCTCTGAATACCCCCACATACCTGGTGACAAAGTGCTATACATATCATATGAAAGGAATCTGCTGTGGGGACATCATAGAAAGAATAGGTAGTTCATTCACTGAAATAATGGTTTCAAGAAAAATATATGAGTATATAATGAAAAGTATGAAACACACATAAGAAAGGTGAATATGGCATCTAGGAGCCCCTTCTGATCAAACTGATACTTGATTCTTGGGTTTTCATCGCTAGAGTTGAATATTCTCAAACATAGATTTGAGTTAGTATGTTCCTTAAGGATTTGGGATATTGATGCATGGATATCAGTTAATATTTCTGGCTATTAAAATAAAGTTAATATTGACAATCTTATACACTTTTTCTGATTCAAATGTGTCTTTTGATCTGAGAGAGAAAAAAATCTCATCTCCTCAATGGTTCTTCCTTTTAAGAGAATTGGATACTGTCAATATTTTGCTATTTTTTTATATATTTTAGAAACTATTTCTAAAAATCCTTGAGAAATCCTACTAAAGTTTAATAATTGTTATATTGAATTTATACATCAATTTAGTAAGAATATTTATATTTGATATAGTTTCTCCAACCAATACTTTTTCATTTATTTAGAACTTCCTAAATATCATTATCAAAAAAATTGTAAGTTTCTTGAGTGCACACTTTTTTAGGTTTATTACTGGTATTATTTAGCTATCACTTCCACTACATAATTTAAAATGTAACTTTAAAATCCAATATAACTTTTAAAATCAACTTTATAACTTATTATACCTGGCATAAGAATAAAATTAAATTACTTCCCTCCTTGGGGTTTCTGTTTTCATATATTTTGACTTCTGTGTTTGGTTGCATTGTTTGATTTCTGTGGATTCTTTATCTCTAGCCATTTCAGTGAAGCATATGATATACACTATTCATGTAGATTTGTCTAATTCTTCTAGCTATTTCCACTGGGACATGAATCATTAACATAGAATGTATTGAGTTATTTTTATAAGATCATTAATTTTACATCATAGTATCTGAACTGTGAGATAACAAGGAGAGTAAACGTCATACAATAACTTGCCTCCTCTCCTGGGGTTAGTGCATATTTCAGTTGGATGAAGGATAGTTGACTTAGGCTGAATTTTGATTTTATTATCTTCATTTGGAGATTAAATGTGGTTAAGGAGATATATGTGAGTACCAAGTTGACAAGATGTGGACTTGTGATGGTTTGTTTCATGTGTCAACTTCATCGGACCATTTTGTATCTTCACTGGGAGCTATACACTTAAACCTCTATAAATGTATATTTTCACATCATGCCCACGTATTCAAGTTTCTTGAAGTGTTTCACTTGTCTCTTCTATTGTTGGACAGGACTATAACACCAGGGTATCTAAAGGCTGCTAACCTAGCTATGAATTGTTTTTTCTTGCATTAAAAACTCATCCTTGACCTAGGTATCCACTTACAGGGACTGGATTTATGAGGCACTCTTGGTGCACATTCAGATCAGGGTCGTCACTCAGAAGGTGGTCAGTCTGACACATGAGCAGTGACATGAACAATCATTTTGTTCAACCACAGGGTGATCATATATTTGCAAGAATAAGAATCTCTTTTCTTAAATCCACAACCTCAAAGGTATGATCATTTTTGTCAATGATAAATGTATTGGCTTTTCTCTTTCTACTTCCAAGTCACTCAATTCCTGTATTCTGTTCTGTGATCATTTCTTTATCCTTCCCCTTCTGATCTAAGAATGACTGACCTGTTGTAATATAGAATTTTTATATTGCTTTGATATATTCCCTGAAAAATTTTAGATCACTTACCTTCTTTGCACAACATTTTTCATTCAATTGAAGCTTTTCTATGTTCTTGACCTGCTGGCATTATTTTGCTATATTCTTGCCTGCATCATTTGATGTAATGGGACCATCTTCTCATTGTGACATTTTTCACTCTTTTTTAACCAAACTTTCTTTTAAAATAAAGAACAAATGACAGAAAGATCCATGTCTATCTGGAGATGGATTCCTGGAATAAGTTTTCATTATAGGCAAAATAGTATGTTTTTATTCTAGAATGATTGCTTATGTTGTTTAATCTCCCGTTCATATTCTACCACTTGTGACACCATATCATACAAATTATCTATTATTTAAAACATCTGAATTTGGTAATGCCAATTCCTATAAGAGTATTTTTTAAAGATTTATTTATTTATGCATACAATCTGGGGTGTAGACCAGAGGTGTGGGGTGGTGATAGGATTCACCAGAGTGGGGAGCAGAACAGGCATATCAACTAAAATACATTGCTGAGGGGAGCAGCAGACGAGGCAGGAGAGCTCTTCTGTGCTATGTGGCGCATCTCCCTGGCTGGGTATCAAACTTGTGCTGCAGTGGCTCTGAGTAGCTTCATAGTGCTGAGACTTAACCTGTTGCACCACCAGGGAGACCCTATTAGAATATTTTTTAATAACAGGTAATATCTCAGAATTTTTTATATTTTTGAGTGAATATAATGAACTTTGCCATTCTCAATTATTTAGAGTTTGATTTCTTTTTTTTAAAGATTTATTTATTTATGCATACAAGCTGGGGTACAGGCCAGAAGTGTGGGGCGGCGAGAGGGTTCACCAGAGACAGAGTGGGGAGAAGAACGGGCAGATAGATGGAAATACACTGCTGAGGGGAGCAGCGGGCGAGGCAGGAGAGGTCTGCCGCGCCATGTGGAAGTCTCCCCGGCCAGGTGTTGAACTGGTGTTGCTGCTGCCTGCTGACAGCTCCACAGCGCAGCGCTCAACCGCTGCGCCACCAGGGAGGCCCTAGAGTTTGATTTCTTGATAGTGACTTTGTTTTTATAAAATCATACTACTTTTTGACTAAGTGTGTTGACCTTAGGACTTTTTTGTTGATTAGTACTCTATCAGTAGCAATCTCATCTAAGCCAAATGGAATTTTCTATTAATAGTGTAGCATCATTTGAGACCTTCCTGTGTGATGGGTACTATTCTAGTTGCTTTCCATGTGCTATTAATCATTACTGCACTCATTCATTCAACAAATATCTATAGAAATTCTAACACTAGGGTGAGGGCTCTGTACAGGTGCTAATTTTAGGCATTTGTAATACAGTAGTGAACAAAATGGAAGCTTTACCACTTCCATTTTCAGTGAATTTAAATTCTATTCAGTGAATCTGGTCAAACACAAACAAAAAAATATGACATATCAAATATATAAAAGTGCTAGAGAGAAAATGTTGGCAGAGAAAATAGAGGATTCTGGAGTCAGATAAACAGTATAAATTTGTATAGGATGAGAAAGTGATATTTGAGCAAAGACCTAAAGGAGATAAGAGAGTGAGACATTGGGTACTGAGGGAAAAGCATGACAGTCGAGCAATGGGCCATGTCAGGCTTATTCAAAGAAGATTGTGGAGTCAAAATAAACAAAAGGGCTTAGGAAGCAAGAAGCACAAATTGATGCTAACGTGATAACAATGGATGAAGTTTGGATTAAGTTGAGGTCATGTAAGGCAGCAGTATCAGCACTGTCAGAGTCAATACCCTTTTTTTTAATAATAGTTACAGATGCAAAGAAAATTCTTTCAGTGCTGAGATATCGCAGTGCTATGAGTTTCTAAAGTTGTAAATATTATTTGTTAAATTATCCAACAGAACTTAGTTCAACCTTCCTGGTCAGCCTCAAAACAGTATTCCTGGAATATTTAGTGTATTAAACCTATTAGAAAATACTTGGTTTAAATAAAATTAAATTATTGGTTCAAAAATATAGACAGTTCTCTTTTAAATGAAATTGCTAATCCTTTTGAAAGCTGTGGAGGGAGTAGAGCTTTTCAGGAATACATGTTCTAAAATTTCCAGTATCCTTAAATCTAGATAAGTTTGAGGGGTAACTTTCTGCTCCACTGCATTGTGATAATAAAATTTTCCCATACTTTTCCAGAATTCTTCCTAGAGAGCAGTGCTGAATGTACAGGACCTTAAAGGACATTTGCATTTTAGTCTTACCTGACATATCTTAAAAATATTGTTGTGGCGATCATGTTGTGAATAGAAGACAGGAAGAGAGTCAGGAAAATCAACTTGGAATCTACTGCAGTGATTCCAGCAAAAAATAATGATGACTTGATCAGGCTGGTAGAAATAAAAGAGCTAGAAGTGGTAACATGATGACTGCCAAAACTCCAGGCTTACATTTGTTCTTCCTGGCAACCCAATCATGTCAACTCTGAGCCTAGACTGCGTATATTGTAGACTCATCATCATGGAATTCTACAAAAAGTTCAGGAAAAAAAAGTAATGAAAAGTGAAATTTCAGGGTCTGTGTATTATTGCTACTGAAAATGGGTATGGCTTTAATTTTTCATTGATTTTGTTAATAGGGTAATCCTTCATAATGTTCTTATGCAAGGACACTCACACCTGATAGTTGTGGAGGATTATGTAAGGATGGTCTAAATCTTTCAAAGTTTTGCATGTAAAACAGTTTTCTTTTTGCTGAGGATAAGTAAAACTTTTTTTTCAACCTTAACCTAGATATCTTAATTCTGATGCTCATAAGCAAAATTTGGGATTTGCTTATAAAAGTTTTTGTTGGATATACATTAAGCCATCTGTTCTGTCTGCTCCCTGATACTTGGAGATAAGTAACCCCTGGCATCAGAGGCTGTTACAACAGCTGTGATTCTGCTTGTAGTATGCTAGTTGTACTCTCATGATTCCAAAATCCTAGGGTATCATCATGTCCTCCAAGGCCAAATACATTTAAACCAAGGTCAGTAGATTGTCTTCGAAGGATAGAGAGAAATAATAGGTTAGTAACTGATCAGCCAGTTATAGTAAACATCAGCCTTAAATATTGAAACTGATTATACAGCTAAAGCAGAAACTCTCAAATTAATAATGTAGTCACAATTCAATTTAATAAATGTAGATAATCAAAATAAAACAGATGCTTACAAGAATGTTCCTATGTCTTTGCATAGCTGACATGAAATTCATTCTTAAAAACCCTAGTTCCCTAGTTCTCTAAATCAAACATTTTATTCAATGCCTCTGCCCATTTGAGAATTGGTAAATTCAGCAAAAATTATATTTTATGGTAGCCCCTCTTCTCCTGGAGTTTAGGTAATCCAGAATGTGTGGTCTTGAGTTCATAATGAACATATTTTGTATTCAAGTCTACATAACTTCTTGAAGCTGGGTGTTTCTGTTTTTCCTATGCCAAGTTTGAGATGAACTTTTGGTGTGGCTCTCAGTGGTTATAGTGTTGTGGCAGCACACTCCCCGCTATTTGGGCACTTCAGCCCCCATTCTCTTGCCATCCACAGGGTCTATTATCTGAGATTTCATGATGCATTTATCTCTGCCACAGGTAGACAATTTTGTCAATGTTCACATCTTTTCCGTCATATTTCTTCAAACCTGGAACAGAAATCAGATTCTCTTAAAACCTGAAGTATATTTTTCTAAAACAAAAGTCAGGTGAAAGTTCTCTTCTAAAAGAAATTCAATAGTTTTGTTTTCCATGTTCCTAAGTCAAATTACTACCTTTGGGCATGTAATAGAGTTTATCACTTTTGTTCATCCCCTTTCAGCAAAAAAAATACAAAATTAACAACTTTCTCACTTTAGTGAACTCTGACTTAAGGGAAAAAGAAAACATAAAACCTTTTATTTCAAAATATTTTTATCTTCCCTTAAGAAACACTTTACATATTAAGTCTTCTGGAATTTGTTACTTATGAGTAGTGCTTGGGTGGTAAAATATGTGGTCAATTTATCTTTGAGTCATTAAGTCCCCCCTCGGGCTCTGAATTTTTCAATTGTGAAAGCCATTAATATTAAGAATCAAAACTACTTTTTATTCAACTAAATGCAATATTTGGTTACTGTTGACCTGCCTTAATAGCTCATGTGGCAGTGTAAATGGCATCTTCTAGACTTTAGATTTCAATATATTGATGAACAAAGTTCAAAGAGGATTACTAAACATTGTTCATCATGTCTCAGGAATATCTTGCATAATGGTAAAAAGGATGATTAGTAAAACATTCTGTCCTAAATAGAAGTAGCTTGAATATTTTCACTTTTTTTTCTAGCCAAGTTTAGGACAGGCTTTAAAATTTTGTATTACAATATTATATTTAAAACCTTGCCTGAAAAATAAACTGTTGACATGTTCTAATCCTATGAGGTAGATTTTTTTTTAATTTTCTTGTGGTCTTTTTCTTCTTTTTTTTAATATATATTTTTATTGTTATTTATGTCTTTTACATTTTGTATTCCCCTTGGGTAGCCCACCACCAATTCACCCATGATCCATCTCCATGGTCCCTTGTGTTCTATTCCATTTTGTGCCCTTTTCCTCCCCTCCCACCCCCACTAATTGTCTCTCTCCTATTTGGTTTCCCTATAGTCCTGTTATAAGTGAAACCATTCGATATTTTTCTCTTTCTTTCTGGCTTATTTCACTGATTGAGTGGTAAAACTGATGTCTTATTCCTTGTCTCTTCAGAACGAGGACCAACAAGGAAGTTGGCAAATGACTGGTGAAAATTAAATAGCAAAAATCAGTATTAATACTGCTTAGTTATTTTCATGGATGGCCAATGGAAATAAAATTATACAGACTCAGATATCTACCCATTGATGTGAGCTCTAGTTAGAGAAGGGAGCAATTTTTTTGAAAATGATTCTTCATGCAGACAATTATCAAACATTCAAGTCTCAGACTCCAACTGGATATTACTTTTTTCATCATTCTCACATATGGATGTATCAATTTTGAAAATTACATGTAGTTTCATAATTGAAGTACCATCCCATATTTGAGCCTATTTAGCTCCTTTTAGAAGCTAAAAATAGCATTGAATATTCTACTGTGTTTATTTTGTTCACTTCTTTCTTAAACTCATTTAATTAACACCATTTAACTTCCCTATATTTATTGGCCTGGTATCTTGACATAGAAATCTTCCAGAGCAGAAAATAAATTCAATTTCATTCTCATAAAGTAGACAGAGAACTTTACTAAAGGCCTCTTATACAAAAATGTCCATTATTCTTTTGGTCTTCTAAACAGCATCCTATGGATTCTCTTTGATGTCACCTGAATTTATTGTAGTTCCACAGTGTTTGAGAGTAATGGCTGCAGCCTAACAATGAATTCTATAGTGATGTGAAAATCCGGTGCAGCTTCTAAAAATACAACACCTTTTGTTTCTTCAGTTAAAAGCTCCTTCATGGCAGGGATGTTTGGCACCCCTGTATTTCATTTGTCCCACAAACGGGAATGTATTATTTAAGCAACAAGCAATGGAAGGCTGCAGTAAAGTAAAAGCATAATGCAGGGCTCCTGGTTATAAGTGTCTTCTCATAATCAAACATTTATACAAATATATAGCTCAAGAAAGTGTGTGTGTTCATACCATAAAGGAGGTACAATTTTAGTACTATACAAATATATATAGGAGAGAATCGCACAATACTGTCTAGAGAAGTCAAAGAAAGCAGCTCAGGGAAAAAGCATATTAGCTACATTTTAGAATGTTGATATTTAATTTTGAATCATTGTTGATTAAAAGTAAGAGTAACTAACTGTCCTAATTTTCCCAAAACTAAGAGATTTTCCAGGGTGTGGTACTTTCAGCACTAGAATCAGGACAGGCCTAAGAAAACAGTGATGATTGTTCATCTTGCATTAAATAAATGTTTTGGCTTTCCATTTTTCTCCCTATTACTGTTCCCACTTATATGTCATGCTTCACCAAATTCAACTTATAATTGATTTTACATACTAACCTAATAGCCTATTAAACTCTAAGTCAAAATCAATTTATTTTTTTACCCCTTTTTGTATGGTTTGGAAGGACTTAATCTCTTCAGGAAGTGAAATGGGGAGATATTACATTCAATCTCATAGTAAGACAAAGAAAACAGAAAGGTAATGGTGTTAAGAATAAAAACTTACACAAATTGTGTTGTCACTGTGGGCCAGGAACTATTTTAAGCATTTTATGTGTAGTTATGCATATTATATTTACAACAACTATATAAGAAAGGGAGATATCTGTGAAATGGTTATAATGAGAAAACCAAGGAACTGAAATATTAAATAGCTCACTTGAGTGCTGAAGCTGAACGCAAAAACAAAAAAATATGATTCCAAACCCAATCTTACTCATCATAGTGATCCTAGATTTCTATATTAAAAAAGCTGAAACTTCATATCCTGCCTTATTTGGAAGAAAATGCAAGATTAAAAGTTTATTTTGTATTCTTTCATTATTCTTTGTTTTTCTTTTTATTTTTTCCCTAAGAGGGAAAGAATTAAGGGAATTTAATACTGTAATAACAGTAGAAGTCCAGAAAATAGAGGGGGTGTTGATAGAAGTTATGGAAGGGAATAGCAAGGGGGAAGACAGGCCTTGAAGTTTCTTCTTTCAATGGAGGACAGCAGGATAAATCTGTTGTTTATCAGATTTTATAGGATAAAAAAATGGATGAAACAGAATTCAGGGAATATATAACTGAGAATGATCTCAGTTTAAGTGAAATGATATGATTTTCTGTATCTATATTGTTCAGAATATCTTCTTTTGCGTTAATAAAGGAGAAAAGGTGAAGATTGATGTGTGAGGCTTTCTACGGAAAATGCCTTCAATATCCTTGCTCTCTCTGAAACCTTTTTTACCTTCCTTTCAATTTCAATTGACAGCATCTTTAATTTGCAATAAAATTCTTCCCTTTAACTTCTAAGACACAGTCTCTTTCTACCTCTCAACCCTCTCAGTCTCTTTCTCAAATATTTCCTTTGTATTAAATCTGAGTTTGCCGTAAGGTTTATGTTCATAATTTTACAACTCATAAATGTGTAGCTCCTTCCCCTCATCGTTCTCCTAATGTCAGTGCATATTTTTGCTTCATGTTAAATATTTGCTTAGTTAAATTAATAATGACAGAACTACGGATCTCTGATTTGTCAAAATTTGATAATCTCGTAGTAGATTCTATTGCCACAGGGTGTTTATTAGAAAAGTAGTTGATTATTTCTGAAAATCACTATTTTTCTTTTCTCTAATATCTTATAATCCATTGTTTGTTCTATAGCTATATATACATGATAATTAAGAGTTGAAACATCTAAAATGTGTGCCTTCTTACATATAGAGTTTTGGTGATTTTTAATTTTTGTTTACTTAAATTTCCGATGTTCTTTTTTCACATTTGTAGCAGAAAATGCAGTCCAAACATTTTCCATTAGAGTCAAAGTTGTACTGTACTACTTGAAAATGAATTTGGATTGTCTACGGAGCTCCTCAAAAAGAGTTAATGTTATACTACAAAAAAAAGAAAAAAAAAGTTGGTGTTTGGGGCAAACACTCTAGTTATGATTTGCAAATACCAAGTAATAGACCCTGAACAAGTCACCGAAAGCAGTGATTTTAGTTTTATGGTCAAATAACTTGCGTTCACATATCTTATTAAACATATGACTTTGAGAAAATTTTTTGACATTTGTTGTTCTTCTAAAATAGGAGTAGTAATACAACTATTTCATAGTAAGCATTAAGATAATTAACAGTGCTGGTAAGTCATAAGCACTCAACTAACATCATCCCTGCTAAGCAGTTAGCCATAACTCCTCTACAAATACTTTATTTTTTTATAAATGAATAAAGATTAAGCAATAATTTAGATGCATTTAAACCTTCAAATATGTAGTATTTCTATATTCATAAATCTCAAATTATTAAGCGGTGAATAAGACATTGAAAACAATGTAATTCAATGTATATTTAAATATGAGGATATCGATATTTAATCAAATAGCAAAACTGTTCTTTTCAAAATGTTGTTCTTCATATACACATTTACTTTTTTTAGAAGCATTAATATCAGAAACAGCAGGTTTAGTAAGCTGAAAAGACCTAAGTCCTTCATAAGATGAAGTTATATTTTTTCTGCTATCTATCCTATGACTTTTATTAAATAGTTAAATTTCAAATAATCTCAATTGTTTCATTTTTAAGTGGAAAAAGTAAAATCTATATAGCAGTGTTGTTAGATATAAAATAGCATGAACTACATCAGTTTTCTTGGACTACCATAACAAAAACAAATGCTGGATACTAAACAATAGAAATGTATTTCCTCACATTTCTACAAGCTAAAAGTACAAATTCAGGGTGTCAGCAGGGTTGTTTTCAGAATAAAGCTTGTCTCTTTGGCTTATAGATTATTGTCTCCCCCCTCTCTCTTCTCCGTGTGTGCACATGTGTCTGCATCTTTCTTTTTCTCTCTCATAACTTTATTTCTTACAAGGACACTAGTTCTTAGATTAGGCCCTACCCCGAAGCCCTCATAACAATCTAATTATAACTTAAAATATCTCATTTTTAATTATGGTTACATTTTGAGGCACTGGAGGATAGCATGTCAATATATAAATTTGGGGGGAGATACATTCATCCTGTAACACTACACCCTCTGTATTCTCAAAATTCATGTCCTTTTTTCATGACAAATATATTCACTACTATCATAATGATCCAAAAGTCTTACCTTATTCCAGCATCAACTGTAAGTCCAAAATCTTATCTAAGTATCAACTAAATCAAGTGTGAGATGGAACATGAAATAGAACTATGCTTTGTTCCAAGTCAAATTTTTTTTCCAACTATGAACCTATGAAATGAGATAAGCTATCTGTTTCCAAAATATAGTGGTGGTACAGATATAACAAGCACATTTTCATTTCAAAAGAGAGAAGTTGAAAGAAGCAAAGGACCACTAGCCCCAGGCAAGACAAACCTAGCAAGGCAATTCTATTAGATTTTAAATTTCAAAACCAGTCCTCTTTGGCTTGATGCTCTGTTATCAAATTCAACCAGTGAGGCAATTCCTGCCCTGGAGGGGCAGGACAACAGCTTAACCTATGGAACCGAGGAAGAGACAGCTCCAGGCCCTGGGTCTTTGTCTCCTAGGTCTATGGCAGCAGTGACAGCCTCGCCAACCCTTGACCTGTCTTATTGGATTAAGACCACACTAGCAGCTTCATTTTAAACTAAGCACCTCTTAACAGAAGTTATATTCTGAGGTATTAGAAGTTAGGATTTCAACATATGTATTTATGGGGAATCCAGCCAAAAAGTTGTATTATTTTGTAAAAAGTGCTTTGTAGTTAGTACAATGTAACATTTGGGCATCTCTGTTATTTTAAAGAGACAGGAATAGCTTAAGTTACATAGCTTGTTAAAAGCATAGTCAAGACAAGATTATTTTTCCTAACCTTTTGGTCATTTTTCATAATGTCCCCTGCATATTTCCTTTCTCATGTGATTCTCTTAATCTTTAGCTTATACTCTTTTTTTTCCTCATATTCTCCTAGGGTAAGTTTCTTCATTGCCATGGCTTCAAAAACAGTAATTATACTGCTCAGCACTCTGCTTTGCAGTTCTAGCCCTTCTGTCACTAATTTACAAATCTGGAAACCTCATCAACTCACCACTACACAGCCCCAGACTCCAAAATTCAGTACCTTTCACCTCATCTCCTCTTTTCAACTCATGTTCACGAATTCCTTCCTTGAAATAAATCTCAGTGCATGGCTCGTCTCTTACCAAGTCAAGCTAAAAATCCTAATATGATTCCTAACATACCCCTGTCCTTTATTGCTCATTTTAAATTAGTCACCATGTCATATTTTTTCTGGCTCCTTAAAAATCTTAAGTATGTCCATTCTCCTCAACTCTTCAGTTTTCAAACTTTTCCTTAAGCCCCTGCCTTTGCAAATAATATATAACCAACTTTGCATGGAACTGACTTAATATCATTGTGCTTTGATAAAATTCTTAGAAGTAACCATTACAAAAACTTTGATGGTTATTCTGTCTTAGTTCCCTTTCATGTGCTCTCTTCTGGTTGTAACACCACCTCACCTGACATTTATTACTCTGGATTGTTAGAGACTATTTACCTGTGTAATTTTTACAAACCCACCATTTGACAGGATGTTTCTGTATCTTAGAAGCCATAATTTTTTTTTTAAATCAGTGTTTCCATAGTGTTATGCCTCTTCAAGGAGGCCTTCCTCAAAGAAAACCTGATAAGAAACATCAGTCAGAGCTGGCCTCCAACACCATAGCACTATATTTTTGAGAGGTAATATTGCTTACAAGCTACTTGTGGAGAATGAATTCCAGTATACTGGATTTTAGCACTCATTCTATTTTATTAGGTTGCCACAACTGCTAAAATCACACTGAGATTATTACTGACTTAAAAAGGCCATAATCTGTAGTATCTTGGTATTCTGAAAATGAATATAGCCCTGAAAATTTTTTATTAGCTCTCATTTTTAAGATATTTCATATAATTCATTTTATATGTTTTGCCATGTAAATTTATCCAGTAGGACTGCAACAACATCCTAAATTATCCTAGAATGATGTAATATTATATCACCTTGAATAATACTATCATGCACACATCATCCATAGTTGATTGCATCATCAAGACTCCAACAATGGAATCTTCTAGAAGATGTCACAATTACTTTATATTGAAAACGCCACCAGCAGTTGGAGCCTTCTTCAGAAATAAAAGTACTCTGGTATTCTGTTCTGATATTGAGGGCCTCATGAATGCTTTAGAAATCACTCATGACCCACAAGAATGGAGACTATTTCTAGACTCTTCAAAACTGAATCTCAAGGCTGTGCTTTTGCACAATGGAAATCATCTTCCATCTATTCCAGTAGTTCATGCTGTCCACATGAAAGAGACATACGATGGGCCTCCCCGGTGGCGTAGCAGTTAAGTGCTGTGCTGTGGAACTGCCAGCAGCGGTGACACGAGTTCAATGCCCAGACGGGGAGATTCCCACATGGCGCGGCAGACCTCTCCTGCCTCGCCCGCTGCTCCCCTCAGCAGTGTACTTCAGTTGATCTGCCTGTTCTGCTCCCCACTCTGTCTCTGGTGAACACTCTTGCAGCCCCATGCCTCTGGCCTGTACCCCAGCTTGTATGCATAAATAAATAAATCTTTAAAAAAAAAAAGAAAGAGACATACAGTAACTTAAAGCAGCTACTGAATTCCATTGAGTATAATAAGTACAGTTGGCACGTCTGTGGTGATTTGAAGCTAGTTGCCCTTTTAATGGGACTACAGCAGGGATATATTAAAAACATGTGTTTCTTTTATGAGTGGGATAGCCGAGCAACTGAATTGCACTACTTGCAGAAGGAATGGACTCGCAGACAAAATGTAGCAGCTGGAGAGAATATCCAGCACCCAGCTCTGGTCGAGGCCCACAAAATCCTGCTACCACCCCTTCACATCAAACTAGTTTTGATGAAGAATTTCATGAAAGCCATGATCAAACTGCTCCAGCTTTCTTATTCCTGCATGAAAAATTTCCTTGACTCAGCAAAGCAAAGGTTAAAGAGGGAGTTTTTGTGGGTCCTCAGATTCGAGAGCTCTTCAAAGATGACCGGTTCAACAACTTGCTGCAGGGTGATGCAAAACAAGCATGGCATGCTTTTCGCCTAGTGTCTACAAACTTTCTTGGGAATGTTAGGGCAGAAAACTACAAGGAACTAGTTGAAGACATGCTGATGCAGTATCAGAAATTTGGCTGCAATATGTCTCTAAAGATCCACTTCCTTCATTCCCATCTGGATTTCTTCCCTAAAAACTGTGGTACGGTTAGTGATGAACATGGCAAACGTTTTCATCAAGATATTGCATCAACGGAACTAAGATACCAGGGAAAATGGTCCACTACAATGCTGGCTGACTGCTGCTGGGCACTCCCCAGAGATGCTCCTGAACAGCTGTATAAGAGACAAGCGAAGAAATCTAAGAAGTAGTCTATGGCTTGATTCTTTACAATTAACTGTAGGCCTATTACTGTTGGCATGCATTTTGTGATGTAAACATCAATTTATTGCAGATTACAAAAAAATCTAGAGCCAAAATTAGAATTTGACTGTCATATTTCTGTTGAGCACATACAAATTGATAGGAAATGACTAATTTTATTTCTGTAACAGGACTCTTGTAAAAATTTGTTGACCGGTGATCGGCATGCATTTTGTGATGTAAACATCAATTTATTGCAAATTACAAAAAAAAAAAAAAAAACCTAGAGCCAAAATTAGAATTTGACTGTCATATTTGTGTTGAGCACATACAAATTGATATGGAATGACTAATTTTATTTCAGTTATATGACTTGTAAAAATTTGTTGACCAGTGTAATTTTAACATATCAATTACATCATTTTTAAAACATGAAATAAATATCTGATAATTTTTCCTCAAAGAAAAGTTTCTCAGTAATCATTTATATTATCATTTTTAGTTTTTTAATAAATAAAAAATATTTTGAATGTTTGTAGCCTAAGACATACTACTTTGCCACTACAATTTACCTTTATCAGCAATAACTATCAATCTCAGGTACTATATTTTATTGAAGGTCAGCTTCATGCAATTAGATGAGAAAATATCCATTTATTGCTCTTGCCTCAGGGAACTTCATTCAGTTGAACTAATGTAACTCTAACAGTGTGAGGATAGAGATCATTTACTAAAAGAGGTTCATTTATTATGATATCTAAGGAAATTAATTTTGTTCTATTCTTTATTCAATGTACTTGAAAATAACTTATCAAATATTTTCTATTTAACATACTGTTACCATCCAAAATTGAGGACAGATAGATACAGTGTGGAAATTATTAATTAGACTATGATTTGGTGCTAATTTATGTGAAGGCAATGAATATGCTAACTGGAAAAAAAAGCAGGCCCATGATGAAATCATTCCTAGTGTCTGTTCTTAGTGAAACTCCAAATTTCTCTGCCGAAAGGGTGAAATGCAGTATACCCTATCTCACCCCATCATAAAGACTCATATTGTATTGCATATTATCATAACAAAGATTCTGAGATTTCTGTGGTAAGAGAACCTACTTGTGTTTAATTCAGTTTAATCCAAAGCATATTTGACTACAGTCTTTTTTTTCCACATATGAAGGGATAATGCTGTTATGATCTTTAAATAAAGACTAGTGGCACAAAGAGACAAAACTGCTGTGCAGTGTGTTCATGAGGCCAAACATGTGGGTTTTAGGCCTCTCTTCATTAAATTGATTGTCTAAACTTTGAGGGAAAATGTGAGTGTTTCTGGGTGTTTGACCTATGAAAATATATTTTGTGTAACATTTAGGTGTTATAAAGAAAAGGTAGATATCACACTAAACAATCTTTCATGATACTGATTTTTAAAAAGACAACATTTGAAATATGGGTTTCTTTTTACCTCACTCATGTATGAGTGCAAAAACGTGTTTGGCATAGAAAAGAAAATTATTTTTCAAGAGCAATGTGAGGGTTAACTTGCAAAAAATTTGCATGGGGGAGTGGTGGCTGAATCCTGATGTCTCATCACAGCTGAGTGGATAGGCTTCTCACAAGAATTGTCAGGAGCCTTATCATAGGTCATCAATTTTAGTAAATCTCATGCAGAAAGTGTCCTTTTTACCTGATGTTGATTTAAACATGATTAATTCACTTGAGCATTCCCACGCATGCTGTTAAAAGAAAATGAGGAAGTCAGACTTGGAATTATGTAAATAATTCTAAAAGCAAGTTTTTCTGATAGTTTTTTAATGAAATTTGCTCTCTTGTAATGATGTTTCACATCCCATGGCATTGCCTATTCTTTTCTTTCCTTCCTGTTCTTAATGAGACCCAAAAATGTCTTACAAGGACTGGAAATGTCTTAAAGGGCTCAGCTGTACCACCTCTTAGTAAAACAATCATCAACACTGACACTAACCCAGTTGAGTGATCATTCCTTTTGCTTTCTTAGCCTATTATTTGTTCTGGAGTACTGTACTGTACTGTAATGGAGTTGACTTTTCATTTATTGTAACATTTTTGTGGGTTGCGTTTTAAAGTAACATTTTGATTTTGCTTATGTTTACAGCCAGACCATTTCCAATCCATAGTAATACTCAACATGTCCAATAAATGCTGGTTAACTGAGAGAAGAAATGAACATGAGAAGTTTTGTTTTGCTTTTTAAATGTTTCTTCACTATTGTCCAGATTCAAGTTGTAAGAATGTCAGCTCTTATTTCAAAATATGCTTCTTCAATTATGTTCAAAAAAGAACAGGTCCTGGCTTCCTCTTTAAAAAAAAAAAAAAAAACAGCAAAGAAGTCATAGATGAATATATGTCATTTTTGATGCTTACATGTCAGCACTATTTTAATTTTCATAATACACACTCTTCAAAATAAAAGAATGATTATCTGTGACCAATAAAAAGTCTTTTAGTGCATGAAAAAATTACACATTATTTGTTTCAAATTTTCTTTTGTTATCCATTAGACAAAATTTTCTTAAATATTTCTGAGAGCACCTGCTTGTTTTTCAATTTTGCCATATTTTCTTGTTTTTGTTTTTTGTTTTAAGATTTATTTATTTATACATACAAGCTGGGGTACAGGCCAGAGATGTGGGGCGGCGAGAGGGTTCACCAGAGACAGAGCGGGGAGCGGAACAGGCAGATCAGAAATACACTGCTGAGGGGAGCAGTGGGCGAGGCAGGAGAGGTCTGCTGTACCATGTGGGATTCTCCCCGGCTGGGCTTCGAACTCGAATCGTGTGCTGCCGACAGCTCCACAGCGCAGCGCTCAACCGCTGCGCCACCAGGGAGGCCAATTTTGCCATATTTTCTTAAGTTAAATTCTTTGGTTATTAGTTCCAGTCAACACTAGGAAAACTGCCAAATGGCACAGAACAATAAGAAGCAGCCTATTGTCACATCATAAGCATTCCTGAGTACCCACCAACCTTTAGACCTGGAAAAATTGGCATTTAGAGGGTAAAACAATAAAAATGAATGATAAACATCAATACCCACAAATAGCTCACAAAATTAAAAGGAGACAACCTCCTTTCCCCCAGATATTTGTGTATATATACATTCCTAGGATAAAGTTTAATTTACAAGTTAGGCACAGTAAGAGATTAATGACAGTAACTATAGCTAAAAAGGGCAATTATAACATACTGTAATAAAATTTATGTGGATGTGAACTCTCTTCTTCTCTGTCTCAGTCACTGTCTCTCTCTCTGAAACCTCAGATAATGAATGGGGGAGTATTCTATTATGGAAGTTGAAAAAATTGTGAAATAAATGAACTAGGGAATAGTTATTATTTCAAGGCACTTTAATGTTATCTTATATTTTATAAATTTATGTACCACTCATTATCAAGTAATGAATTCTTAAATGAGAGAAGCTTCTGGGGTAGATTCAGAAGAATAGGATAAACAGATTTTGTGAGAATTATGTAATGCAGACTGAAAAATCTAAGCCTCCTCAGAGTTAGTGATGTTCTCTCATACTGTTACATCTGTATCTAAAATTCTGAGAGAAAATTGAGTTGTAAGTCCTGTTTAGAACAAAATGATCTAGACTCCAGTTTTAATCTTTCAGTAACAAGCTTAACTCATTTAAAATGAGTGTGATAATGCCTATTCTATCTAATGACCTTATAGGGCTACTCAATGACGCTACATGAAGGACAGAGGAAATTTAAAAGTACATACAAAAAACAAAAGTACATATGAATGTAGCTTTATATACAGAGAGTAGTAAAAGGACACAGGTACTTGGAAATTATGAGCATTTATTATTTTTATGTTTTGCTTAGTGGACTTTGGTTTTGACTTTTCAACATCTATCTTTACCTGCTTTTTGCAGTGGATTGTACTGTTCGTTATTCTAAAATAAACACCGACAGTGCCC
Source organism: Scalopus aquaticus (assembly GCA_004024925.1). Lineage (NCBI taxonomy): Eukaryota > Metazoa > Chordata > Mammalia > Eulipotyphla > Talpidae > Scalopus > Scalopus aquaticus. Next base: position 109,594 of record PVIJ01003819.1, on the reverse strand, counting down.
TCAATGAAGCACATTTTACACAGTATTTACTTGTGTATTATATTTTTGTTCTCTGCCTTTTAAGATTAATTAATTAACTAATTATTAACTAATTATGAGGAAAAATTTGGGTTAGGTATTTTATTTTGCTACATTTTTTTTATTTGATTAGGGTTTTTTTTTTCCCTACTGTTTTTAAAATGATACTTCTATCTGGAATTTTTCTTACATTTTGAACTATAGTCTGAATTTTCTAAGTAGAAGACCCATTTTCCACCTCAAAAAACCACATTAGCATATTGAGTGTAATTAAGAACGAATACAAGCTCTTAATGTATGTCTGCACTAAATAACTTCTGCTGAATCTATTATAGAATTGGTATTAATACAAACCTTGAAGGTTTCATGTCTTTAGAACCTGGGGTGATGTAATAAATCGACTGTGTGTTAGAATAAGGTATTGGGAAATAAAGTTCCCTAAACTCTTAATGGATTATTTATGGTGCCTGCTAGGTACAGAGGATAGTTTAATTCATTTAACCAGGAGGCTATTTTTCTGACTAGAAAATGTATTTTAACACCTTTTAAAAGCAGTCAAAATAGGTTTCCAGTCACTAATATAAAAATCACCAGAGCCCACAGCAAGAGATATAAAGATTTCTTCCTGACATGTATGGTTAATAACAAAATATTAAAAGTTTACCAAGTTGAAATTCTTTAAATTAAAGAAATACATGAATAAATGACAAGGTAATTCTTAGGGAACAAAAGGTAATGATATATACTAAGTTTTTATAGTTAAAACATTTTCCAGTGAAATTCTTCTGAAGAATTTGGGAATTTCTAAAAGACATCCCACCTTACATTTCTCTGACCAAATTTCTAACATTGGTTTCTATGTTTGGTATCTAATTGTACTTCATAATAGGCATTCTGGAATATAAAGTGACCTTGATATGTTGCGGAAGTTGTACATATGTAGTATTGGAGCTATTTGTTTGTTAAAAATGCTCATACCTATAGTGAGTGATTAGTGTGACCAAAGAAAAATAAACATATATCCATCATTTAACCAAGAGTTTCAAAGAATAATTTACTTCTTTGGTGGTAGTTAAACTTTTCACAACTTGCTACCAAAAACTCTTTTATCGAGTTTGTGCTACTGAGTTTCAATATTTGAAAAAAAGCTCTATCCTCTTTAATTTTCTAGAAATTTCCCTTTTTTCTAATGTCTGCATTCAATGATACAAATTTCCTTCTCAGCATTGTTTGTTTCCCACATAATTAGATATATTTTATTTTCATTTTTATTTCATCAGGTCAAGGTGTTTTTTTTAACTGTCTTTGAGAATTCTTCATTGATTAATGAATTATTTACAAGTGTGTTGCCCTGTTTCCAAATATCTGGAAATTTTCCCCTTATATTTTTGTTACTGATTTTGAGTTTAATTCCATTATGATTGAAGAACATATTCTGCGTAATTTTAATTCTTTAGATGTTTTGAGGTTTGTTTTGTGGCCCAAGACTTAGTCTATCTTGGTATATGTTTTGTGAGCACAGGGAAAATAAAATGTGTATTATATTGTTGTTGGATGTCTGTAAATGTTGATTAGATCATGTTGGTTGATTATTTTGAGTTTATACTTGTTGTTTTTCTCTCTAGTTGCTCTACCAGTTGGTGAGAGAGACATATTGAAGGCTTCAACAATAATAATTGATATGCTTAGCTTCCCTTTTATTTATATCAATTTTAGTTCACATATTAGGCAACTCTGATGTTTATTATATTTATATTTATGATTGGTATGTCATTTGAAGAATTGACTGTTTTATCAACGTATGATATCCCTGTCTTTATCTCTGCAGTTTCCTTCTTTGTAATCTATTTATTTAATGTTAATATACTCACTTCTTTTGTTGTTAACATTTTCATGGTATATTTTTCTGTCCTTCTATCTACAAACTGCTTATATTATTATATTGGAAATGCATTTTCCATTGATGGCATATAATTGGCTCAAGTATATTAAAACCCATTTAGCAAACTTTGACTTTCAGTTAGTGCATTGAAACTATTTTTATTTAATGTAATCATAAATTTCTTTTTTGTGTGATTATCTTTGTGACTGAGCTAAATATGTCTTTTACATTTACAGTCAAGAAAATGTTCTATTAAAACCATGATAGACTGGCATATGACCTAATTTTAGCTTGGTGTTTTAAATTTTTTCAACTGGGTTAGTGATAGCACCAAATTACCATCATGTTAAAGTGAGTGTTGGATGAATTCTCAAGTTCAGAAAAAGATATAAATTTACATATATAAAATGCAGAGTGCATATTTGTTTTGTATTTTCCACTTAATACACATCACAAACCAAAAACGTGGGAATTTTTTAAATTTTAAAATGAGATAGACAGTAAGTCTAGAGATTTGCCAATGAAGTCCAGATTTCAGAAGGCTGATTAAAATGGTATTAACCTAGCTCTTTACCTGTCTTCCCCTAAGCAACTCCAGAAATGCTATTTTGTCAGCATACTGAAATTTAATGGCTCAGGGAGATTCAACTAGAAGATATTGAACTATATAAATCAGGATTTTAGTGTATTAAAGTGAGAATTGTCACTGTCTGCAATTTCATGTTCATGAAGGACTGATCTAAGGAAGGTACTGAGGTACTCAGTACCTCATACAGGTACTTGGTAAGTCTACAATGATAGCAAGAATAATGAATTACTTTATAACAACTTTATGTTCTAATCCACCTAATAGGGATAAACGTGCCATAGTACAAGCTATATAATTGATTAGATGGCAGTGTGATTCTTTGGCAGCTCTCCTTTTTCATGTAATCAGGTTATGATTGATATTCTTTTTTCCATTGTTATGTTTACATTTGCAATCTTGCTACCTTGGACTTCTTAGGGGCTACATGCTGATTTCTAATTCATTTCTGTACACACTTACTTAACAATCTTTCACATGGGGGATAGGTTGTTTTCTCCTATAAGCTAAATATATGAATGCCTCTATTTACCAGAGTCCTCAGAGACTCAGAGAGAGTAAGCAAGGAGAGTGGGCATAGATGTTCAACACACGGTTGTGCATCTTGTTTATGCATGTGTTTGTATGACTGTTAGGAACCAGGATCTGAGTAATCTGGAGGGAATGGCAGAGGCTTATGGTACAGGCTGTTTGTGAACCAAGTTTTGGAGTCTTGGGCACTATTTCTAATGATAAGTGTGTAATCTAAGAGTATAAGTGTTCTTTACTCACCTTCCTTCAGAGGTTTGATATTTTATCTTTGTGTATTCTTGATAAATAAAGTAAATTAATGACATATTATCATACTGTACTCTTATAATATTATCTGGGGTTGGAGTAGCTTTTAGCTACCCGAGACAAATATAATATATTGGTCCTGGAAATTTCATAAAAAGGCTCCAGTTTACTGAATGGCAGTGAATATGGAGACCATGAAATCCAGATTTGGTATAACAAATGGCCTCATAGATTTTCACCAATTTTTAAGTTATTTAAATTTTCTCTAATGTGCTCTATTACATTTTACACACACACACACACACACACACACACACAGTCTCTCTCTCTCTCTCTCTCTCTCTCTCTCTGTCTCTCTCTCACTGATAGGAACAGCAATTTAAAAAAATGTATTTCTAGTGATTAATTTTCCAAGAAAAACTAGAGGCTACATAAGGTATTTAGTATTTATGAATACAGATATGAGTATCTATAAATGAATTATATTTTGTATATATTATATGATCCAGGCTAATCAACTTTAATAGACTTTTCAATTACTGATGTAAAGAACATACAAATTGAACTTGTTAGAACAGTGATTATAAGTAGTGACCTGTCCAGAATTTATAGATTCCCACCCTCATCCCTCCAAATACACACGTCATTACTAGCACATAGTATAGTTATTCTTAGAATATAAATTGAAAAATTAGTAAGAGAATAATCATCCACTGGGAGTTGGGTTTCAAAGATTATGTAGTGGGGCTAACGGGGTTCCATGGTAAGAGCATCCAAAAAGATTTCTGTGGAATGAGTGTAAGATGGGAGATAAAATCAGATAACAAACCAATCTAAGAGAGATATCTTAGTGGCCTCCTTAATTATTTGTGTCAACTTGAAGCCATAAGTAACATTGGCAGCTGATCACTGAGAGAGTTGATACTTAGGCAAGCAATAAATGCATGTATTTTTTTTTTAATAAGACGGAATGTTTGGGTAGACTATTCTTGACTTCTTTTGCTTCGTTATTCCACCAGAAAGAGGAGGATCCAAGCAGAAGGAACAGTCTTTTATGTGGTTGCTTGGCTCTCTCCACAGCATGGGGACTGCAAATGGCATTGATGGTCTTTTGCCATTGAACCACTGTGAAAGCTGTGTTGTCCATGTAGCATAGCATATATGCGGGTCCCAAGGCTTGTCTTGGTCACCAAACTTGCATCCAAAGTCAAGATGATAAGCCTTCTTCACTTGAGAAGTGATACTTTTTTTCTGGTTGGCAAATGTCACTTCCCCACAAAAGAGCAGAAATTGTCCATGCTATTAACACACTTTCAAGGCATAACTGTCCTGTATTGTGCCTAAATAGATATAATAACAGTTCTATGGAACAGTAGCTTCAACTGTCTCACACAAAGTCTGGAATATTTTCAATGTTCAACCTTTGCGATGGGGCTTTATAGAGTGCACTGCTCAGTCATCCAGCTTACTTCAGCAGCTGCCTGACAGTAGTATTGCATTGCATGAGAAAAGGATGCAATCAACTCTGGATGATGTGTGCATGATGGTATTATGCAATGTGATGCAATATTACATCATTCTAGGCTGATTTAGGATGTTCTTGCAGTCCTACTGGATAAATTTACACAGTGAAACATATAAAATGAATTATATGAAATATCTTAAAAATGAGAGCTAATAAAAAATTTTCAGGATTATATTCATCTTCAGCACACCAAGATACTACAGATTAGGGCCTTTTTAAAACAGTAATGATCTAACTGTTGACCAGTGTTATAAGTCCCTATACTTGAAAAGGAATGAGAACAAGTCCCAGCTTGTGTCCCTGTCTCAGATATAGCCCCACCCAAGGCTATATCTAGTGCTCAACCTAAAGGTTGAGTCTTGGAAGGGACCATGGAAAACGTATCAGTTGAGGAGATGGATTGAGTAGGGGGATCACTGTAAATCCCCAGTACACTATTTGAGTACCCACAGCATTGTTAGAAAGTTTGAACACTCTGAGCATATCAACAACACAGAACAAATAGGCAAACAACCTTAAATGAGGAACTGTACCAAATAGACAGAATAGACATCTCTAAAACACTCCACCCCAAAACACTGCTGATACATTTTCTCCAAAGAATAGACTATTTGTTGAAACACGAGTTGATTGTTGGAAGAAACACAAAGATTGAAATCACATCAAATACTCTTTCTGACCGTATTACCATAAAGCTATAAATCAGTTAATTCATTTAAAAAAAAAGACAGGAAATACCATCAATGATGGAAACTAACAATATGTTGCTTAATAGGTATTGGATTAGAGAGGAAAGACAGTAAAAAAAATATCAACCCTTAAATATTTCAAATATTATAATAGCAAGCAAATATTTAAAGCAATTATTATAACTATATAGAAATAAAAAGAATACTTTGGCATGAATGGACAAATAAGAAATCTCATTAAAGGAATAGAAACCATAAGAAGGAAAAAGTTGAAAGTTCTAGAATTAAAAATTACAATTACAAAAACATAAAAATTGATTAGATACTTGAGTAGATCAGAGGTGATAAAAGCCATTGAGCCTAACAATGGAGCAATAACAACCATCTAAAAAATTGGAGGAAAAAATAGAAAAAAAGATCTCAGGAACATGTGGAACAATATTTAGACACCTGTTGTACCCATCATTGAAGTCTCAGAGGGGAAGAGAAGGAGACTGGAGTGGAAAGATTATGTGAAGAAATGATAGCCAAAGTACCCCAAATACGTTGGAAAAAAATGTTTTTTAAGTTTTAGCACACAAAAGAAAATTGTCTGACAGAGTTTGATTCCTCATATAAGGAACTGGGAAGTCACACTTTTCTGACAATAAGTAAAGAAGCTGAAAAGACTGAAAAATTAATTCATTTTTGATCCTTCAAAGATAGGAGGACACAGAACAAATGACTGCCCAAGATTAATGAGAAAGATGGGCAAATACAAAGCAGACTCAAGATCTCAAGTCACCCAGGAACAGCCTCAAGGTGGGAAAACCTGAACTCTAATAGATATCTAGTTGGATGCTTTGAGAATTACAAACCACAGGGTGACCCACTCCTAAGGGAATTGCACAAATGTAAGATTTATCTTAGGTAGATTTTCCTCAGTTTTCCACAGTGAATCTCATAGGATAACCTCGCTTTCACAGCTGGGGAAAAGAAAATGCACTGTTAGGAAGTACATCAGAGCTTTCTGCTTGTCAAAAGGAGGTAGGTTCCCAGAGGAAACTAGTTCAGCAAAGCCTAACTTCTAGGTATATTATTAGAACCTTATTAACCTGAGGTAAAGAAAATACCCAACTACCGTCAACTCTAGTCTACCAGGTGAGAAAGGAAAATACCAAACTTTAGGATACCTTAACCATTCCTGCCCCACCCAAGGAGGAAGAAAGAAATAGAAACTTCTGAGTTCACAGTATACAGGCAGAGGCTCACTAAAATACTGAACCTAATGTTAGGGTTATGGAATGGATCCTCTCCCCCATAGCTCACTATCACATGAGCAAAGGCCATTTACAGCAGTTAATTTTACACAGTATATCATGTCCTACTACCAAGATAAAAACTACAAGACATATCAAAAGGCATAAAATCATAAATTGAAGAGACAGAGCAGGCATCAGAACCAAACTGGAGAGTATTTTGGAATTATCAGATTTGGGAATTTAAAATAACTATGATCGATATGCTAAGGGCGCAGATAGATAACATAACAGCATGCAAGAACAGGTGGGCAGTGAGACCAGAGATTAGGAAATCCTTAAAAAGCACCAACCAGAAATACTGGGCATCAGAAACACTGTAACAGAAATGGAGAATGTCTTTGATCAATGTTAATAGTAGACTGAGCATGACTGAGGAAACAAACTCTGAACTAAAAGATATCTCAAGAGACTCCTTGACAACCAGAAGGAAAAAAAAAAAACAAAACTAGAACATCCAAGATTGTGGGACAATTACAAAAGGTGTAATATGAATATTGGAAGAGAAACAAAATATTTAAAACAATAATTACTGAGAATTTCTCAAAACTAATGTCAGACACAAACTGCTGACCTAGGAGGCTCAGAAGACACCAAACAAAATGAATGCCAAAAAATTACTATGAGGCATATTATGTTCAGATTGCAGAAAATTCCAAGATAAAGAAAAAAAACAAAAAAAAAGAGGAAAAAATACCTCACTTATAGAGGAACAAAAATGAGAATTCATTCTGACTTCTCAGAAACCATTCGAACAAGAATATTGGAGTAAAGTATTTAAAGTCTTCAGAGAAAAACACCTCACTAACTTACAGTTTAGTGCCCTGAGAATTTATTGTTCAAAAGTTCAAGAGACATAAATAATTTTTCAAGCAAAAATTGAGGGAATTGGTTGCCAACTGACCTTGCAAGAAATGTTAAAAAAACATTCTTTAGAGAAAAGGAAAAGAACATAGATCAGTAACTCAGATATACATAAAATAAAGATGAACAATGAAGAAGAAATAAGAGAAAGTAAAATAAAAAGCTTTTTGTATTTATTCTTATTTGATTCAGTGGATATTAGTTGTTCAAAATAATACTAAAATGTTTTTAGCTATGAATGTTTATGTGTGTGTCTGTATGAGAGAGAGGTAGTAAGAGAGAGAGAGAGAGAGAGAGAGAGAGAGAAATATGACAGTATTAATACAAGGGACATGAAGAAGGAATTAGAATTATTTTTTTATTATAGGCTACTCATGAAATGGTGAAATATTATTTGAAAGTGCAATTGGACTGGATGTAAATACATATTGCAAACTCTTGAGCAACCACTAAAAAAGCCTTTTTTTAATATTCTTTTATTTATGCATACAAGAACTAGGGTGTAGGCCAGAGGTATAGGCAGTAAGAGGATTTACTAGAGAGAGTGGGGAGGAGAACAGGTGGATCTCCTGAAATACACTGTTGAAGGGAGCAGTGGGTGAGACAGGAGAGGTCTGTTACACCATGTGGGTTAGCTCCCTGTTAGGGATTGAACTTGTGTTGCATTGGCTGGTGATAGCTTCACAGTGCTGAGATTTTAAGCCCTGCACTAACAGGGAGGCCCCCAACCACTAAAAAAGTTTTTAAAAAGGTGTAACCAAACTCTTTCTGTAATACATGGTTCCAACACAGAAGAGCTCCAGCCTAATGTCTCCTGCCCCTGATTCACCTCACTCTTGGAGGAGAAGGTTGATCAACCATAGTTTTTAAACTTTGGAAAAATGCATATGGAACTAGAAGTTGAGATTCACTAAAATAACTTGTACCAGCTGCAATGTGAAATCTTTGCAAAAGAATTTCAGTGAATGAACAAGTTTGGATGCTGACAAACACTAAGATTTACTAGAAGAAAAATCCCATGTGGTGGAGTTTCTAATATGGGATTGATTGTTTTCAGATGAGGATCCACAAGTGCCCCATTGACTTGCACAGTCTTTCTGAGATTGTTTAGCAGATTGCTTCCATTAGTATTACAAGTTGAGGTCAAAGTCACCATGGCAGTTGCTTACATTAACTTTTAAATATATTGATAATTACTTGGTAAAAATAAAATTAGAAATATGCTAAGAACAGAGGATAAATGACATCATATAAAATGATTTTCCTATATGTAATATGTAGCATATACATGTATGTAAAATATATAGATGGTATGTAATAAATAATATAATGCATTATATTATCGCTTATATATAATTATATGTATGTATGTACATATTTATGTGTATATATACCAAAATTTCAATAAGTAATGGCATTTAAATCTGCTTATAAAAATAATATTGTTGGTCAAATTTAATTAGATAATTTGCTTATAATTTCAGACACACCTGCTCATCCTATGTAGAAGTAAACTTATTCTTGATTCATTGATCGCCCGCAAAGTGAAACAACACTATTGTCACACTGCTCAAAGCAACGAGTTAACACCTGGGAAATTCTATGTAATCAACCAGTAAGTAGCAATTATTCTGAACTAGATCCTAGGATGCTAGGGAATTAAGTAGTGACCAATCAAGTAAATTTCACTATACTCAAATTACCACGATTGATTTACTCTAATTGAACATACTAGGTAAATATCAATACTTCCTCATTCAGAGCTCTACTGCCAACAATTCATTAATAGGTATTATGTGGAATCATTGCCAACCCTCAGAAACAACAGAAACAGTCTCCTCAGAGATGACTGCTAACAAGATTCCCATACTGTCTGCAAGACAGACTTGAGAGTTGGTTGTTCATTGCCAGTTCTAGCCTGAGCTACCCAGTTAGTAAATAAAAGCAAGAGCAACAGGATGAGAATGGAGTAGTCTTTGTCCACTAGTACTTTTAATACATAGTCATGAACAGAATTCAGTAGAAATATAGACATTAAAGATGTTCTGGTAGGGCCTCAGAAAGAAATGAGGAAAATGTGATTGGAAACTGGAAGGTGATCCTTGTTATATAGTCACACAGTGTGTGACTGAGTTGTGTCTTACATTGTAGAAAGCAAAGCTTGTAGAGGGTGATTTTGGAGATATTAGCTAAGGAAATGTCAAGAAAAGTATTGCAGTTTGTCCTGATTTCTTCTTGTTGCTTTTGTAAAATATGAAAGGAAAAAGACAAAGTGAGAGAAAAAAAATATTAAGCCAAAAGGAATTAGCATTTGATAATTTGAAAAGTTCTGAGTCTATCCAAGTTATAGAAGATACTAATTTTAGATTCACTAGAAGGAATGCATGATCTGTAAAAGAAGGCCAAAACATGTATAGATAAGCCATTATCCATTAAGGAAATTAGGTTTATGACTCATGGATCCAACTCTACATTCTCAACAGAAGCCAAAGATAGAGAGGGAATAATCCAGGAAAGCTCTTTGGATCATGGAGATGTGATAAAATAAGAAAGATCTGTGGAGGACCCTTTTGTCTAATGCTATGAATCCCCATGGCATATTCTGGATACCCACCAGGTTTTTGAGAATGTCATATTTATGTAAATACTGCTGGTGTGGACTGACAAAGACAGGACAAATTTTTACATAGGAAACATACTAAAGCAACATGCACTGTCCTTCAAGAAAAACAAAGAATTGCACAGACAAATGAGCCACAGTTAGAAATATGGGTATGGAGACCTAGACAGCTGTGATTTGAAGGCAGAGTTCAATGAGATGAGTATAGTGGCAAAAGTTGAATGTATGGACAAAGAGACAGAACCTATAGAGCCATCACAGACACAGAGGCAGATGCTTTTGGAACCAGTTCTGGGGACAGACCTTGTGATGCTATTCTAAAGGTCTGTCTAGCTGCCATGAACCTGGACATGGAGCCATGGGTCAAAATTCATCATAGATTTTGAACTTCCTTGTATGTTCTCCCCTTTGAAATAGGATTTTTTTTTTAACTGTAATCATACCCACATCCCATCATTGTATCTTAGAATAGATAACCTGTTGCCTAGTTACAGATGTTCACAGATGATGGGAAATTTTGTCCCAGGATAAATTATGACCAGTACCTCACTCATGTCTGATTTAGATGATGGCATTTGGGACTTTTTAGCTGAGGACATTTAGGTGAGATTTTGGCCTTAGTTAATGTTATGATACGTTGGAACTTTGGGGAATGTTGTGATGAATGAATACATTTTGTGCATTGGGCAGATGCAAATGGGGGGGAGGGAACTTGTGAGTAGACAGTAGTAGACTGAATGGTGGCCCCAAGTGGTTCACATCCTTGTGCCCAGTACCTGCAAATGTTACCATATCTGGATAAAGATTTTTTTTTGCATATATAATTAAATTAAGAATCTTGAAATGATGATATCATTCTGGACTGTCTTAGTCACCCTTAAATACAATGACAAATGTCCATAGAAGTAATGAACAGAGAAGAGACACAAAGGAGGAAACAACGTGAACATGGAAACCAAGATTGGAGAGATGTGTCCACAAATCAAAAAGGACCTAAGGCCACCACAAGTTGGAAAAAAAAAGAAAGAATTCCCTCTCCAGAGCCTTTATAGGAAGTGTGGCTCTGTTGACATTTGGATTTCAGGCCATGGCATCCATTCAAAGTGTAAGACAATATATTTTTGCTGTTTTAAAACCCCAAGTTTGTGGTAATTCATTATAGCAACATAGGAAATTAATACAATGCTGTAATCCTAAACTGGGAACTGGGTGAAAGGATGCTTAATTTTCTTGGTTATACACTCTTTTAGTAGTCTTCTAGGTTTTTTTAGTTTGTTTTTGTTTTTACCAGTAGTGTATTCAATAGGCTAACCTTGGGATCTTCTCTGCTCCCACAATCTTCCAAGCAAAGGCCTTCAAATTGAATATAGGCAAAACTGATTTTTTCTTTTTTTCAGAAAGAAAACAATATTAGTTCTACCTTTTAATAGTCTTTACATAGGCATAGATTGTATATTTATTCCATTATATTTATTCCATTGGGGCTGAGATATTTTAGACTTTAAAACTTTTGTAATCGAACCAAAAAAATTTAAGCATCTACTTGTTGTCAACCTGATTTTATCCAAATAATTCATGTATCTTCCCAACCACCCACGATTCTTGCACTTTAGGTACTCTTGGTATGTTAATATTTCATTGTCTTTCTCCAGGCCCCACACAAAGCATATATTAGTGTTTCCAAGAACAATGATTAATATGCTTTAAAAAAAGAAAAAAAAAGTATGTTGTTTATCTATTTCTTAAATCGTCTAAGTCTGCTCTCAAATCAATTCAAATCTTAACAAGTTACAAGCATAAAATATGTACTACAAAAACATTGGACATATTTTCTCTACTTTTACTAATGTCAATGATAAGGAACAGTGGATGTCTTTGCATATTCAGTAACATGCATTTTAAAAAATATGGTGAAATGACTTTCTTCTTTGCTAGACCAACTTCATCTTTATGTAATATTAAGTCCTTACAGATTCCCAGGAATTAACTGACTCACAAACTTAATGCTTAATTATATTATAGAACTGTTAGCATTTATTAATAGTTGAAAATAATTTTGAGTATGAAGTGTCACAATTCTCTGCTTATTATTAATTTATATGAAAAAACACAAGACACTATCAAAGAAAATTGGACTCTTTCCCTGACCAGGTATAATTAAACATCATTAATTTATATATGATTATAAGTTTATGTTATATTAATCTATAAAATTTGTGTTTCTTCTGCTAGCAAAATGAATTATTATTTTAAAAACTAAAGATAATTAGCTTCTGTTTATGTATTTGTTCAATACAAGACTTACTGTACAAAGTTCGGGTGTTCTTATATTTTGGTAGCTTACATAAAGGAACAGATGGTTATCAGTTATATTATTCCTATCTGAACACAACAATTATCAAAATTTAGCTATATAACCAAAAATGAGAAGATAATTACAATTTGTGAATCATTCTTGATTGTCTCTTTCTATGTATGACACTGTTTCTGTGGTGGTAAATGCAAAATTTATGAGATGAATCTCTAATCCAATGCCATGTAGTAGAGATGGCAGGTTGCTTGAGAGCCATTGACAATCCCCAGGAAGTCAGTAATCACTGCAGTCTGCTAAACATGCAGATATTGCAGAGACTCATGATGCCACCATGTCTCTTCATAGCTGTGTGATACCACAGAATTTACAGACTAGGAAAATGTCTTCCTGTGAAAATCAGTGTTTAGGTTAAAGCAAAAATAACAAGCAAAAATAATGGTCAAAGCCAAAGTTAAGATGTAATCCACTTCTTCTCACTCAATGAATACTTCTTTGGGTCAATAGATTGAAATTGTAAAATCAATACCTCCATTAATTATTTAAAAGAAAAAAATACAAAATTATTTTTTGAATTAAATCATTACATTCATCTGTACATGACTCATCTTGTGATCAAATGTGACAAGACTATCCATTGAAAAAAATATGCTTCACCACTGAAAAATGAGACATAGCTAAGTAAAGTGGGGCAGATTTCTTTAAAAAAAATTATTCTTATTTATGTATGCATACAAGAACTGGAGTGTAGGCCAGATGTGCTGGGAATTGAGAGGATTCACTGAAGACAGAGTGGGGAGCAGAAAAGTCAAATCGACTGAAATACACTCCTGAGGGGAGCTGCAGGCAAGACGAGAGGTCTGCTGCACCTTGTATGTTAGCTCTCTGGCCAGGGATCGAACTCCTGCTTCAGTGACTGGTGACAGCTTGATAATGCCGAGACTTTAACCGCTGTGCCATCAGGGAGGTCCAGAGCAGAGTACTTGACTACATTTTACCCTGTACTGTAACATATTCTGAGACATAACAGTGACAGTATCTGTGCTTACTGATCAATACAAATTGTTCCTTGTAATAAAGTTTAAATTTTCTTATTGCATGTAGAGACAAGTTAAACATTGCATGAATCTTTTAAATAGTATCACCAAGTTTTTGCATTTTTGATTTATTTTGCATTGAATAAGAAAGAGAATTTGTATCTGATTACTGAATTTATAGTTGTAGACTATATTGAATTGCTGAATGATTTTTTATTATCGTTTTTCCTTTTCTACTAATTTTTAACTATTGCTTAATCAATTAAAACATATACATTAACATATTTCTTCATTTTATTTATATGAAATGTTATAGTTATAGCCTGGTTACCTAATTTAAATGTTTATTTTAAATTTATCATAAATAACAAATTTGTACACTCTCTCAGAGGATGTGGGTTCCTTTTCAATCACTTATGGTGGTGATGCAACTTAAGTAAGGATGCATTTGTAAAGAATATAGTTCAATAATTGTGTGTTGTACGGATTCTTGTTTTCTATCAATATATGTCTTTCTAACTTTATGTTGTATGCACAATTATATACAGTAATGTCTATGCACATGAATATTTGAGAACTACTGAGCTACTAGAGTAAAGGAAAAACAAAGTGAAAGTCTCAATGCACATATTATGGAGTTCAAACCATTTAATCTTTAAGATAACTAACCTTACAAGACAATGCAAGAGGACATGTAGACGATTACATCGGGCTCCAACTGGATTCACTTTAACACTGAACACTATATCATGCAGATGCTGGAGCTTAAAAAACTATCAGATTTCTACATTAATTAGGAAAGAGGTGCTGAATTTTGAATGTTTGAATTTTCTCACAGTATTTACTCTAACATGCTGTTTTACTAAATATTCATCTTTCATTTTAGTGAATGTTAGTTCATTTTTTGGAACCACCCACTCTATGACGTTCATTGAACACACTGGGCTTTCTCCATCTCATTAAATTGATTTTTTGTCCTCCTGAAATATTTTCACTCACTAATTACATAGCTCAGTTGTTCTTCAGCTCAAATATTATCAGAGATCTCCCAATACCAGCCTATACAGCACTACCTGTCACATATATTTTTTTTTTCCTCACAGCATTATTAATATTTGATGTTTACATCTTTCCATATAGTTTCTTGACTCAACACTAGAATCTTTTCATAGATTGGCTGCCTGTTTACTACACATTGCCTCTAGAAGAGTATCAGGACCATATTAGGTTTTCCTTAAACAGTTGTGTAATCAATGAATAAATGAATGAATCAAAATGAAGGTGGGTTATGTAAGACAGCATGGGATATTCTATAGTGAGTTAAGTGCATATATTGGCAATTCTACTCTCATCCACTCTCATGGGCATTCATGTTCACATACATGTTGCATACTTGATTTCGGAGCATGAAAGCATTTGACTTGCCCTCTCAAATTTTTGTGAATTTGTTTTTCTAGGGCCAGTGAACCAATACATATCACTATGTAATAAAGCAAATAGAGAAAATCAGCAAAACTAAAATTTGTTTCTTGGAAAAGATTAATAAAATTAGTAAAATTTTAACCATGAACTGCAATGTCAGATATGGAAGACAAAACATGAATATCAAGTTCTTGGACATTAAAACCATAATGATGCAGGGGCCCCTCTGGTGGCACAGCAAGTTAAGTTCTGTGCTGTGGAGCTGTTGGCAGCTGCAACGGCAGGAGTTCGATGCCCGGCCAGGGAGATTCCTACATGGCGAAGCAGACTTCTTCTGCCTTACCCACTGCTCCCCTCAGCAGTGTATTTCCATCGATCTTCCTGTTCTGCTCCCCACTTTGTCTCTGGTAAACCTCTCACCACCCCACACCTCTGGCCTGCACCCCAGCTTGTATGCATAAATAGATAAATCTTTAAAAAAAAAACATAATGAGGCATGCTTCAAATAACTCTGTGACCACATGTTTGATAATTTAGATGGAAAGGATAAAATCCTTGGAAGATACAAACTATAAATATACATAAATTGAACAAAAATTATAACATTTTACTAAATCCATGTATAATATGAAACTTCTAAGTTTCACAATTGATTATTAAAGAAATTCTCAGTCTGTGAATATAAGATGAATGAATCTTGTTGTACATTGGATCTGACCTTCAAGTATATGTTATGTTTAAAGGCATGATATTGACAGATACAGGAAGCAGAGAAGTTATTTATAATTTTGGAAAAGATCTAATGCCTAAAGCAATTTCTCATGCAGATATACCTTTAGATATGCATTATATGAATGTGTTAAAACATTTACATTTCCAGGAGATATAACTATGCAGTAATTAGTACTTGGAGAGAGAATGCATTAGCCGTTTCAAGTCAATAGCAATACAGTATAGATTAGATAATCTGATTGTGAAAGAAGAATGAAATAAAGAGGAGACAATTTTTGACACAGATGAATTAAATAGTGAATGTACAAATCAAAAAAAAATATGCTTAGTAATTCTTCAAACTGAATTACCTCAATGGACATGATTGCCTTCAACCCTCCCTATCTGTCCTCTAAAAATATATAAATATTTCTCAACACTTCAAATGTTCTTTTTGCAAAAGCTCACTGACTGATTTATAAACTCTTTTATGTGAGACCTAACCTCTCACACGCTGTCATGTCTTTGCAGGTAATGTCCTCAAATCGCCTATCCCCACTTTTTCACTAAACTAAATGTATTCCATTCACTTGTCTCCTGAAGTTTTCTGGAATAATTTCCTTTTTATGCATAGTGTGCTGTGATTGCTTCTAGCACACTATTTATCATGTGAATAAAAAATTAACTGATAATAAATTACCTATTGGTTTGAGAATCCCTTGTGATTAAGGACTGTGTGTTCTATTTGTTTCAACTTAAAACTGGCCACCTAGCCTGAGATTTGAATTTAAAAGATACTCAAATTATTTTTGAAGAAAGAATGAATGCCTTGAGAGAAGACAAACTTTATTTTCTATTTCAGGAGGAAAAATAGTGTGTTATTAAAATGCCAGATAAGTTTGTCCCCAGAGCATGTTGACAATTACTAAAATTTGTTTATACTTACATATAAAGGTACATAGCTTCATGGTTAGTATAGCCCTACTCTTAGACATCAGTTAGACTCTAGGAAAATTGTACAGAAGAATAAAATGAAAGAGGTTTGGATACAAGGAACTAGCCAGGAAAACTTTTAGGAGGTGCAAAGTAGATGACATTCATATTAGGAGACACTTAAAGGGCTAAGACAAGGACAAAGTCTTCATCTAGAAAGTCTTCATCCAAAGGCAAGATCCAAGAATTCTAAGGAATCTACACTGCAAAAATTCACTGAGCCCAGAGCAAGAAAAATGAATAAGATAGCAAGAAGAGTTGAGAAAGAGAAGAGGATAACATCATGACAGAAATTTCATGTGTGTTTCAGGGAATGGAAAAATTATTTTAGAAAGTGTTCTTTCTATAGAACAGAAGGAAGGTTGAAACAACTACCTGCAAGCCAGATACATAGTGAAGCTGAAGAAAAGAAGTAATGAACAAAAGCCTTGGACTTGGATCTAGAAAAATAATAATAATAATAATAATAATAATAATAATAACAATATATTATTATGAATAGTGAGTAATTGAGATAATAAAAATGAACATGCACTACATATCCAGTTGCTAGACTTCACATTAAGCATTATCACAAGTATAATCCCAGTTACTCCTCTCAAAATTTGTATGTATTAAGAATTGTTATCTCCATGTTATAGATTAGATCATTTAAGCTCAAAGAATAACTCTGCTAAGATCATGTAGCCAGGAAGGGACAGGTCTCTGTCTGAAAGGGTTATCTTCTGAGTGCAAGGCTGTTTCCTGCATTCCTTTCTAACTCTGTTCTTTTATTGTGCTCTACCAGCAGTATATAAATACTAGGGACATATGAGAGTTCTAAAATGGCTGAAAGAAAAATAGCAAGAATAATTTCACTTGCATCTTAATTTAGCCAGGAGTAATATCCCAATAAAAAATGTCATCATAATTCTTCCTAGAATTATTTGGCTTCTGTATTTTTGGACTGAACTTAGTGATTGTTTCTCATTTGAAATTATTAGCATTTAGTTGTCAAATAGTGAAATTGTTAACACTTGATGAAGCATACTGTATAGTTTCATTTCAGTTAACTGTTAGGAATACAGCTCTTGAAGACATTCAATATAAATGCTTTAAAAAGATGCAAAAAATTCTAAAACATTGATAGCTAATTTTTATTTATAATTTGTTTGCTTAGAGGCTCTGAAAACATGAGATACATTTAATGTGGAAATATAATTATTTTGCATGTGAGGGGACATTCAAATTGTTCTTTCAAATCTGTTTTTCTTTACTACTTAGAAATAGACCTAGAAGCAGATGTAACAGAGATATTCATAAAACCGATGACAAATTATTTAATCCAGGATCATACATGGAGCATTAAATACTAGCCATAGAACACTGGCTACAAAGAATCTTTAGTGTTTTAACCCAAACGATGAGATAATAAGGCAATCTTTGTATTGAAAGAACTAATTATATCTATTTTATGAAAATAAAAATGGAGTTAGAATATAATACAAAGACAAAATAACATTTAAAGTATATTCTAAGGAAGAACAAAGATTTAGTCACATACATGCTGTTGTGGTTTGTATCATTTTAATAAAGCAATAATATATTGATATTTACTGTGATCTTAATATTTATAAATAGATTAATTAAAATATATTCAAAAGAGGGCCTCCCTGGTGGCACAGCCAGTTAAGCGCTGTGCTGTGGAGCTGTCAGCAGCAGCGACCACTGTTTGACGCCTGGCCGGGGAGACTCCCACGTGGCGTGGCAGACCTCTCCTGCTTTGCCCGCTGCTCTGCTCAACAGTGTATTTCCATCGATCTGCCTGCTCTGCTCCGCACTCTGTCTCTGGTGAACCTTCTCGCTGCCCCACACCTCTAGTCTGTACCCCAGCTTGTATGCATATATAAATAAATCTTAAAAAAAAATAAAATAAAATGTATTCAAAAGAATAAAAATTTAAGGTTCTCTATAGTATGATCAGTTTTTTACATAATATTATCAAAAATTTTCATAGATTTGCATAAATTTTCAGTTATGAAAGTATTATTTATTAATCAAATAAATCAATAAACTTTTACTAATTTTTTACTTTTCTGCTATATCAATTCTACAAACAAAGCAAAAAAAATCGGTTACCAATGACAAAAGTGAATAACAACTTAATGAACCATTAAGACTATTAAATAGGTAACATGTGAAGAAAATATATTTATATGTAATAAAATTTTCTCCCTATCCTCCTATATAGCAATTTAACTGCTATTTATTGGATATTTAAAATTTAAATACTATATATTTAAGTATTCTTTGACTAAAATATGCATATTTTAAAAGAAAACATACAAACTAATTATACAGATACTACTTTAATGAAAAACAGCAAAAGCATCTAGGTTTATTTCATGTCTTGGGTGTTGTAAAAGCATGAGCACTTATTGAAATGTGAAGTTTATTTCTATGATTATACAGTTATAGAGGCAAATAGCAAGTCAAAAATTGATTAAAATAATTTTTAAAATAACATTGTCATTATTTTTCCTGACCTATGAGAAAGTAGAATGGTTTTTCTGTTCACTTTTTCAAATAACACTTCACTAAATTGCCTTCAGGATTTAGGACATACTCCTAGTCTTCTATGGAGTAATAAAACTTAGTACAGCCAAACATGAAGTTCTCTTTAACAAACAGCTCTGCTCTTTTCAACTCACATTAGACTGATTCCTGGTGTCAGTCAAATGTGAGAAAATTAATGTAAATACCCTCTCAATGAAAGTGTTTGAACATGGATTATTTAGGATTTTATTTGCTAATATAGCAGGTTTTTAGAATTGTAGGGATTAGTTTCCAGCTCTCCTAAGATGTTTTCATTTTCATCTTCAGGTTTGTTTAGGTGTGCCAGCTGTATGCCAGTCCTTTGCATTACAAATCTATCATTTAGGCTATCATGTCTAAAATGTCATTATATTAAATTATCTGAATCATATTGGATCTTATGTTATCTTTTTAAAGGAATGTCACTTAAAACACCAAGTTGATTTGAATTTGTGAAATCAAAGTTGAATTCCAAATTGTTAAAGTTTTAGTAAAGAAATTAGAAAAGTCATGTTTAACTTCAATGACTTTTACTGGTAATATCTTTTTGCATCATGAAACGGTTTTCTTTCTAAAAATGAGTCATTTTCTCTGGATGAGCTTTTGTCAGAAACTACATTTAGACTTGAAAAACTCAGGTGTAATCAGTCCATCCTTTTCTAGGTTCCTTAAGGACTCTTCAAAGATCATCAAACACTTTAAAGATATGACAAATAGATTTCTGGTTTGTTTTTTTTTTTTAACCATTTTTATTCTCAATATATTTCCAAATAAGAGAAGGCTTTTTTTTCTTTCCCATACTTTGAAATTATGTTTTTATGATGGGTTTACATTTTAATATCTACATCCAGAAACACTGATAGTCATTTTATAAGCACATGCCTAAGGATTCTATTTCATTTTATGTTTATAAAGTAAAAAAATCTGATTATGTGCTTCTTTATTTTTTTTTAAGGAAATCAAAAAGTTACCAAAAACCTTCAGTATGGAAGCCTCCAAATGACAGAGAAGCAGATCACACTTCCTTTTAGTGCTGTTGAAGGTTCGCAGGCCACTTACCCAGCAAGATCTTTTCATCTTCTTTGGTAAGTAGTTTACATGTTGAATGGAATTTGCCTACATTTATACTTATACTGTCTGTTGAATATACAAGTACAGGCACAAAGTCTAGTTTATATTAGGACAAGATATCAACAATCTTTTGTTCTATATTTTCTAAAGTTTCATTAAAATCTTCGTAGAATTAAGAGTAGTGTTTCAACACTTTACATTTTTCAAATCAAAATATGTCAGAACAAGGAGGAATGTTTTGTTGTCATTGTAATATCACATATCACGTGGTCCACTATAGAAAGCATGATTCTTGCTAAGAACTGATAGAATCAAATCTATGCTGTAAAAGGCCAGCGTGTTTGTGATCCCCTGCTTCCATCCTTTTGTTCTGCCACAGGTCATATTGGTTGCAATTTCTGAGTCAATTAATGTAAGTTTATACAATTGCATGGAGACATCATGAGAAACAATGCAAGAATGCATGCTTGTTGTAGTAACTCAGTGGTTACTATTTTTAACTGATGAGATTTTAAGGGAGACAAAAGCTTTTTCATTGATTTAGAAGTACTTGCCTGTTTTGTGAGATTCTATCCTTCTGTATATTTACCTATCCCCTTCTTTACCATGTCCAATCCTAAACTCTTTTCTCTTATTGTGCAAAGTAAGTAGGTTGGGTTACTTATTTTCCTAGTGCCATTGTGTGTGTGTGTGTGTGTGTGTGTGTGTGTGTGTGTATCTTCCCATTAAATACCAGTCCTGAGTCTTCTTTTTTAGTGGTGTTTTGGTTAATGCTGGTGTTGCTATTATAATTGTTCTTATTTCCATTATCTGAATTATTGGAAAACACACTCATAAAATTCACAATATTCAAATCAAGTTAGGATCAAAGACTGAATATAAAAATAGACATGAGTCAAACTATATATGACAGTAGAAATATGACTGAAATCCTCTGAAGCCATCATTGCAAAGCCAATTCACAGCTTGTTCAGCAATCAGCCCAGAAATGTCAGTATTTGGCCAATTACTACTAACTCCCCTAATTTTTGCCCTTGCTTCTACCTCAGGACTAAAAAGAGAAACCAAAATATTGTCTCCAAATCAATTACATAAGATGCACTACTGCTCCTAGATCATTTCCATCTTCTTTGAGTCAGCAACCTTTAGTAACAAGAGGCTTCTTTTTTTCCAACAAAATTTGTTCACTTCCCCTACCTACATTCGAGTCTCTACCAGTCTGCTAGTGATGGCAGCAGTATTCCTTGCTATGATGAGCTCTCATATAATAAACACCCTCTGTTTACTCTCCCTTGGGTGATCCATCTTTATTTCTACAAAACACGAAGAATCCAAAGGCAAAACCAAAGATAGATTGTTAAGGCTCATGATTATAATGCACTAAAATTTTAACCTGAAATTGCATTGCTTGGAGTAATCCAATAAAGCATGTGATCCATACTTGTGAAAGAAAATCATAGTTGACATCAGTGATCAGAGGTAAAAGCAGCAGCAAATATGAAGAGCAGATAATTGATACTGTCTTTCTTTGACACTAAAAAGCAAATTATCTTTTTTTCATTTTGGTACTTTCGAAAGAGGAAGTAACTTGGAAATGTAGGCAGTTAAGGCTAGGGGGCCTCAGCCTTGATAACACTGGAAAACAGGGAATTCCACAGGTTACCCACCCCCGGGGTGAACATCTGTGTTGACCTAGATTAGCACTGTTTGTCTTCCAAATACCAGGCATGAACTGGTCAAGGAGACTTCGGCCCCAATTAATGAGAAAGGGCCAAAACCAACCAGAGAGGAATGCATCATAGAGCCCTGCCAATCAAAAAGAACAGCCCAAAATCACATATAAGCCCCCTGTTTCTTGTCTCTTAGTAGCTACCCGTTAGGACTCCTCAAAGTTCAGGAAGCTTTTCTGTCCTTATCTGACAATAAACTTGTTTTTCTGCCTAACTCTGGTCTGGACATTGAATTCTTTCCTTGTGGAGACAAGGACTGGGCTTTTGGGATCTGGCTTCTTAACCTAAGCCCAATTCAATGCCAGTCATAGACAACCTCTCTTCAGACATTTTGTTACGCAAAATGAATAATTTCCTAGATACTGAAGCCCCTATAAGTCTGGTGAGCTACTGCTTGCGGCCAAATGCACTCACATTATATCAGAAAGTGTTTATCTCCCTGACAAATTAATTGAGTACCATGAGTGTTTCTCCATTTTTCACCCACGGCAGCTCCAGTAGTAGCAGACATTCTTACAGAACTCAAAACAAAGCCCTTTCTCTTCCAGCATGGTTGCCTTTCTCCTAACATTTTTAGGTGGTGGGTAGGGGTCAGAGAGTTGTCTAGCTACAGTCAATTTTCCCTCGTTTGGAGTGGCAGATTTGGCCTTTCTAAATATTGTGAATGTTCATAATATGTCATCACTTAGTGAAATATTAAGAACCAATATATTATTTCAATGGATCTATTTGATTCTACTATATAATGAAGACATTATAAGCTATTTCATCATACTAACAAGAAATTTAATTTTCCACATCTTTAATCTTAATACTCTGGTCTGCTTAAAATCAGATAACAACTATTTCACCATTAATTTTATTATGTAAGTCAATGTAGTATGAAAATAATTGTTAAAAGTTGATTCTGACTTTCTTCCTATTGTAATTGATCTAATAACAAATATGATGAGTCTGAAAATAGAATGATATTTTCAGAAATAAATTATAATTTCTTTTTAAAGGGAAATAGTTTCTGTGTAATTTAGGAATTATTGTTTTTTGTTTGTTTTTAATTTAAAAAAATAATACCCCACAAGAATTTTCATCAGTTATTATAAAAACTGGCCATTTCATCTCAGAGTTGTTTTGTCAGAGTGAATATAACATTATATAAATATTAATTAACTTATCTTTGAGTTAATACTATGGTTTTCTTAACTTTCATTTATTTTTTTCATATGCAATACTGAGGGCAACATTATATAGGTTTTATATTGACATTTAATTTTAGTAGCTCCAAATTTCCCTTTTATACTACAATGGAATAAATGTTATGTCCTACAAATATTTCTATATTGAAATCCCCTATGCGATGGTATTAGGATGGTATTAGGAGGGGAGGTGGATCCCTCATAAATGGGATTTGTAACTCTATAAAAGAGATTCTAGAGAATATGCTAGCCCTTTGCCCAGCTATGAGATGATAAAAAATAAAGAAAGAAAGAAAGAAATTGATAGTCCGCAGCCTAGAAGGAGCTCACCAGAACCTACCATACAGGCATCCTGATTTCAACTAGCTTCCATAATTATGAGAAATAAATTTCTGTCTCTTGTAAACAATCCAGTCTATGGTAGATTTTGTTAAAGCAGTACAATCTAGGACACCTATAAAATTAAAATGACTGACAATGAGCTCCTTACCTATCACCAATCTCAAAATAGGAGTCCATGCTATTTCTATAATAAGAAATTATATGATGTATTCTACATATATGTCCTGGCCAAAATTCACATAGTTATCGTGCCACTTACCCATTGTAATGGGATTATGAGTTTCAATGTCTGTTTTCCAAAGTGAACAATGATACTTTATCCCCAGCTCATAAATGTTTCTGGTACACAGAAGATTTTTCAATAAATGTATTTTGACTGAATTTGATTATATGAACTTGAGGGCTGGGATTTAAGTTTCTACTTCTACATTCATTGTATTTCTCCAAGAGAATTAATAGAACCTTCAGAACATATTTAGCAAGTATTAAAAAATAGAGAATGAGGCTAGCACTAAAAATTTGGCTTTAAATTGATTAAGCATTGGTCTTTTTCTTCTGGAAAAGGAGTTAGTATATTCTCTGGCATTTCTCTTGTTAAGTACAACTAAAAAACTTCAGCAAAATAGATAAGCAATTATCAGAGCACTCTGAATAGAGAAAAGAAGGTAAGCTAGCTAAGAAATTAATGGCATAAGGAGTAAACTGGAGGTGAATCATTTGTGTTTTGTTTGTTTGTTTTGCCTCCTATATCTCCTACCCCAGGTACTATATTTCTCATAAACCAGAAATAACAATAGTAGCAGACAAAAGAAAGCCCCCAAAATATATAGCCTTTCTAGCCAAAGACCAGGGAAAAAATAGTTTTGACTTTGCCCACAGCATCCCAGTTTAACAAGATAAAAACTGTGGCTTTTGGCTTCCCCATACTGTGCCTTGGTGATTGTGGACAGAACCCTGTCTTCCTCCCTGTCCTACATGAATTAACTAAAACATAGATTATAGATGGAAATTAAAATCTAAATTTATAAAAAATTTTAGACACAGGAGTATATGGAAGAAAGTCTTTATTGCCTTGGTTAAGTCAATATGATTTTACACGTGACATGAAAGAAAATATCAATTAATGAGAATTCTATAAAATTAAGATATTTTGGCTTTGCAAAAGACTATTAAGAGTTCTGAAAAGACATTCCATAATGGAGACAAAATATGTGCAAACTGCTTAGATTACAAAGGATCTGTGTCTGAAATATGTAAAGAATTATCTAGAATGAACTGTAAAAACAAAAAAAAAAGTGCAGTTGGAGGCAAAAGTCTTAAAAAAATTCTTCACCAAAGAGTATATATGAATAGCAAATATATATATATATGAAAGAATATATATTAGCCACTAAAGAAAAGTATTGAGATAACTCTATAAACACGTTAAATTGCCTTATTAAATGCCAACAATACTAGTAAAGATACAGACCTTCATACTCTCCTGATAGGAATGGAAATGTTGCAATCACGCTGAAAAACAGTTTAAAAGCTTCCTATAAATTTAAATATATACATGTTATATGACCTTAGATGTTTGTTTGTTTATTCTAGAGAAATAAAGACTTACACTGACAAAAACACTTCTATATGAATGTCCATAGCAACCTTATTTCTCTTAGTGAAAAATTAGAAGTAACTTAAATGCCCTTTAGTGAGTAAAAATGTGATATAAAATGTGATATAAAATGTAATGATTGAACACTAGTCTGGAGTGAGAAGGAATAAACTATTGATATAAGCAGTTACTTGAACTAATTCAAAGACATTATGCTAAGTGAAGGAGGCCAGACAAAATGTGAGTATGTTTTATGTGATTGCATTTCTATTAAATTTGAGAAAAAAAATTAAGTATTAAAAATAGATTCATGATTGTCAGGGATTCAGCTTGGTGGGGAGGGAGACTTACACGGGATAAAACAAGAATTTCTTTGAGATTATGGAATAGTACTCTATTCATATTTTTATGGCAGTTCTGAATATCAATACCTGCGATAAAATTTCATGCAACTGTACAGAAAAGTATTTGCACATAAAAATGTGAAATTCAAATAAATTCTGTAGTTTACTTAACAAGATTATATCAATGTCAATTCCTGGTTTGGATAGTGTACTATGGGTATATAAGATTATCATCGAGGGCCTCCCTGGTGGCGCAACAGGTTAAGTGCAGCACTATTAAGCTATCCAGAGCCACTGCAGCATGAGTTCCATACCCAGCCAGGGAGATTCCCACATGGCGCAGCAGACCTCTCCTGCCTCACCCACTGCTCCCCTCAGCAGTGTACTCCAGTCTATCTGCCTGTTCTGCTCCTCACTCTGTCTCTGGTATTTTCTCTCACCACCCCACACTCTGGCCTACACCCCAGCTCTTGTATGCATAAATAAATAGATCTTTAAAAAAATATATAATTGAGGGAAACTGTGTGGAGGGTGCATACTAACTTTATTAGTTTTAAAACTTCTTACATTTTAAATTATTTCAAAATAAAAAGTAAAAAATAAAGCTAATCTCTAAAGATTACACAATGCATGATTTTATTCATATAACTTTTCAAAATGATAAAAAAAAATGAACTGATTAGTGGTTGTCAGAGATTAGAGTTGGGAGGAGACTGACTATATAGGGGTACCATGAGGAAGTTTCTTTGTAGTGTCTGATAGATATTCTGATTTTCTTGGGAGTTATAAATCAATACATGTAGCAGAATTTCATAGAATTATGCAACAATGGCAACAAAAAAGCAAAAGAGAAAAAGAATAATAGTGCATGTAAAAACTGATGAACACTGAATAAAGTCTCTGGTTTACTTAGTAAAACAATACAATGTCAAATTTTCTGGTTTTGATAATTGCACTATGGTTTTGTAAGATGTCAGGGAAACCTCACTGTAGGGTATACAGGAACACCCTTTACTATTCCTGCAACTCATATTTGATTCTATCTTCAGTTATTTCAAAATAAAAGTTTAAAACATTGCTTAGTATAGAAAGTGGAGTGGTATTTGGTGTGAATTTCTTATGCAGAAGTCTCTTTCCTGCTACTTTCTTATGTCATCTGTCTTCTAACAACCTCATTTCTCATTAAGAGGCATTACAAATGGAAAAGTGTCACTGAATTACTTCCCTCTGACTGTAAAGCAATCACACTATTGCTTGGCAACCAGCCCAGGGAGATGGACAAGCAGTTTCTGAGGAACAAAAGCCCAAGTGGAGTTTGTATTTGAGATTTCCCCTGTAATAGAGGTCTGTTTATTAGTGCAAGAAGGGAGCTTGTGCCTTTGTCAGAATATAAGCATATTTATAAAATAAAAATATTAAAGGGATAATAATCTGAAATAATATTTGATTCACATTTAGCCTATATAATATAAATAGATTAAAATTAAACTAATTTAAACTGTAAAATTATTCCCTAAGCAAGTTACTGTTCCATTTTAAGCAGGGAACTGGTTATATTTGGTAGGAGTGTGTTCTAATCATGATGGGCGAAACTCTGAATTTTAGCTATGTGTGGGTGTGTGTGGGTGTGTGTGTATACACACATATATACATAGCAAATGAAAGATGTAAAACAGGTTGACTAGTGTTTTTCTACAATAAAGATAAAACAAATTGCTTTACATTCTGCAAATTCTGCAGAAAACTAGGTATGGTCCCATTAAATTGACTTCCATAAACTTTTCTTTATACTCAAAACTTTTCAAAATTCAAGTTGTGACTCAACTTTATTTGTAAAATAAACAGTACTTGGGAAGAAGTGATAAAAATATATGATTTAAATAAATTCATTTATGAATTTATTAATTGAGAGATTAAAACATATATATAAAACAAAAATGAACAGTATGGGAACTTTAGCTAAGCCACTTTCTTCCTAGAAAATGATGATTATTAAGAAGTCACTCTACATTTGTGACTTTTTTTTTTAAATCTTCTTAACCTTTTGTGTAACATGAAGCAATTTACAATAAAGAACCACATTTTCCTGTAAAAATTATTTAAGACACTGTCAGTCAGTTCTTTCAGGGACTCCCATAAGTCCTGCTGACAACTCCAGGGAATATTTGTTACAAGACTAAATGTAGATCCCTTTCAATTTTTATTCTTTGTCTCAAGAATGATTAATAGTAATAGAACTATTTGTGCTTCTGAAAGGAGCTAAACAGAGAGACAAACATCTCTCACTCAGTTAACTCACAGAATCTTCTCCTGATTGTAAAAATCTAAATCATACCACCTGTAAATTGTCTGCTGTCACTTTTAAAAGCCTTAGCCCAAACCACACTACCATTACATCTAGTCTTCAGATCAGATATGTCCTCTCTATTGCAATGGACCAAATAAAATCTCTCCTTAAGTAGTGCATGTTATCTTTTATAACACAAAATGCAATGAATATGTTTTGATTTTTGTTTAGCAATATAGGGTTTTGGATATAACAAATGTGTCCTGTGATGGTAAATTTTAATTTGTAGACTTGGCTGGTTTGCAAGATGTTCAAAATTAACACTATTTCTGTGTGTATCTATGAGGGTACTTCTCGATGAGCTTAACCCTTAAATTGATGGACATAGTAAAGTAAATCAACCTTCTCAACATGAATGGGCAAGATCCCAATTAGCCTGAATAGCACAAAAACAGAAGAGAGGGGTTTTCATTGCCTTACTGCTTCCTGCTTGTGCTGGGACATAAGTCTTCTCCTGCGCTGCTGTTAGACTAGGATTTACACTATGAACTATTATGGTGCTCAGGCCTTTAGATTCAGATTAGAATTATACCACGTTTATGACACTGAAGATTCAGGGTTTTTTAGTGAGGAAGCTATGGAAATTCCAGCTTTATGTAGCTGTGGAACACCAACATTTTTTTGGTCTCCAGACTGCAGATCGCAGACCATGGGCTTTTCAGCTCATATGTCAATTTCTCCTCATATATATGACATAAATGAGGAAATCGCAAATACACACACATACACACACACAATTTGTTGCTTTTGTTTCTCTGGCAGGCCCTAATACAACTCCAATTCAATATTTAAATTTTAATAAAATTTGATATCAGTGCAGTTTCTTATTAATATATATTAGAAAGATTAGAAGGTGGAACCTACACTATATAAAATGACATGCCACTTTAATAATGAAATCAACTCTAAAACCAGTTTAGATCTCAGGAAGTCACAAACAGAATATTCCACAGAATAAGGCCAAATGTCAGGAAGTCAGGAAGAAGATTTTCCTGACAATTTAATTCTATACCCTTAGTAGTAAGATAGATTCTCATATGGAATTTGTAATTCTGCAAATAATTACAAATTTTATATATTATTCCAACTCTATTTGGGGTTAAAATAAGCCCATCAAATTAAGAAAACAAAATTGGAAAAAGAGAACTCTTATTCTTCCTCTTCTTCATGCAGTGAACATACGAAAACTTTTGATACTGAAATCTCTTATTCACCTGTTTTCACTAAAGATAAAAATGAATAAACAAATTAGGGTAGACACTGGAGGTTATTGAAAAGAACCAAATGCTATGTCGTATCTAATACAAAACAAGAGAAAATAATCCATTTATTTTTGACAGTAATGATACAAGTGGTAAAAGATAAATATGGAAAGACGGGATAATAAAGGTAATGCTATTGAAAACAGGAAAAGGGAACTGTTGATTAAATGTAATGATTTCTTATCATACAGCCATCAAGCATGTAAAGATCCTATTTTCACTGAAAACTGATGTTCATTTTGTAAACTCTTCCTCTTCAACAGTCTGTATCAGTAACCAAACCCTGGAGTTTCCATGCCTGAAAGTCTATCAAATCTACCTCTTCTCCATTTCCATTGTATCTCCCATAGTCCACACCTACATTTTTTCTCTCTTAGAACACTGCTACAACTCTCAAGTTTTCTCCCCAGGCCTACACTTTCTCCTACCCTCAGCCAAACCCCTTTCCCTATTATGGCTAGAATTTTTTTCTTTTTAATTTTTCAAGTGAGATCTTTTTTTTTAACACATTGAATACCTTAAATATATCGCATTTTTCTTAGATTTAAAGCCTAACGTTCTTAAAATATTCTATATGATCTTAAAATTCTTCCCACTTCTCCCAAGATCATTTCTAACCAATTCAATCACTGAAAACAAATCAGTCACTGTGCTTTTATTTCTATGATCACCCTTTCACTGTTTCTCCTCAAGGTCTTTGCACATATTTTCCCCCTCTACCTAGAATGTTTCTTTTTCCACTTATTTTTTTTCCACCCTGGCTTATTCTTGTTTCTCTTCAGTACTTATTTTCAATTTCACTGCCTAGAAGCTTCCCCTGACTATTTCTCATCTCAAAAATTAGATTCATTTTATACCAGTATTGTACAGAGGAATCTGTACCTTTACGGCATCTGTGAATTATAAATGACCACATTCTTATTAAAGTGTGACATCAAAGCAGACTGACAGAAGTCTTGTTTGGATGACTATTTCTTAGAACCCTCTTATTAAATGGTGAAGAAGGCTTGAGTATGAAGATATTAAGATTAAGACCTTTCATTCATTAATTTATAGGACGTTGTCACAGCCAAGTGCTTCACATAGAGATATTAAAACCGAAGAAAATTGCTGAATGACCACTCAAAACTCAGCCCAGGGGAAACTGTTCCACATTATTAAGTGGATAAAAGAAGGTTACAGAAATCCAAAAGGACAAGTTACACTCTGCAGAGAAAAAGAAACTAGTTGTAAATATTGACTGAGTGAAAACACTTTCTCTGGCAGCATTTATGACAAGATCAGTGTTTCAGAAAAAATAAAATAGCAATTCTAAATGACAATAAATTACAGAGCAAAACAAGCAAGCAACAGTAGTCAGAATAATTTTATAGCCATTTCTGAGAGCCATTCTTGACATTCCTGGGTATTAGAAGAATTGAAACAGTTATGTGAATCATTATTATTATTTTTTAATTTAATTGACTTTGTGCTGGAATTCTATAAACTATAATACTGATCAATACAAATGTTACTAAATAAAACAATTACTGAGGCAATTGAAGAGCATTTATTTTTGCTTCCAGTGCAGCATATATGCCTAAGATTTTATCATTGTGGAAAAATGGATAGAGTGTGGATAAAACATGAATTTATACTGCTTGGGTTATTGAAGTAAGGAAATGGGGTCCAAAAAAAATCTGGAATCTGATTTTGAATTACTATCATAAGAAAACAGAGAAGGAAGGTAGATTTTACCTATAGAAAATTGGAATATTCAATATCATTAATGCTGAAGGGAGGTGGAAGAAAGTGAACTAAAAGCCACTGGATTGCGTTAGAAAATCGGAAAGAGGATATGCTGTTGGTATCTTAGACTGGTAATACTTCCTGGCTTGAACACAGCAAAAGCAAGTCTTCTCTGGGAGACAGCATCTTCAATTTAGGCCCTAGATTTACACACAGTAAGATCAATCAAAAACAAGCTTTATCAAAGAATGTAAAACTATAGGGAAATAACATTTTGGGGTGGAAACAGCAAAAAAGAGTTGTACACAAAATGTTTAAGAAAATAAAATAACCTATTATGTATAGATGTGAAATATTTAAAGAAATAAGAAATGCAATAATAAAAATTTTGAAAAGACAACCCAAAATGACCAGACATACTTGAATGAAAGGCCAAATATAATATTTTGAAATAAAAATAAATATATCCATAAGTGTTGAAAGAAAAAATTCAAGGACAATCCAATTAGCCTAATCTATAGTAAGCTGGAATGCATATCTAAAAAGGTGAATGAGGGGTTATATCTAAAACTACCCACAGAGAGGAAGGATTTTTAAACAAATAGGAAAGAGAATTCAAAAGATAAGAAAGAAAAAATCCAACATATATCTACTTGAATTTCCCGAGGTAAAAGCTAGACAAAATAAAGATCCAATCTTTGAATGAATAATAGCTTAGAATTATTCAAGCATGAAAAATACATAAATCCACATATATAGGAGGCATTGTGTGAAAAAAATGAATGGATAAAAGAATGAGAAATTAAACCACATGGATTCAACAGATAATTACAGAATACTCAACTACACACACACACACACACACACACACACACACACACCCCTGAGTACACATTCTTCTCAAATGCACATAGAACGTTCTTTAGGACAGACATGTTGGTTCACAAAAATAATTATCAGTAAATTCATGAAGATTGAAATCATATCAAGTATTTTCTCTGATCACAACAGTATCAAACTAGACAGTAACTACAAAAAGAAAGCAGGCCCAATCTCTCATCTATGGAGACTGAACAATATACTACTCTAGGACTATTGTGTTAATGAAGAAATTAAAGAAGAAATTAAAAAATACCTGCAGACAGATAAAATGAAGACATGAATTACAAGAACCTAGGGGATGTAGGAAAAGCAATACTAAGAGGGAAGTATATAGCAATATAGGCCACATGAAAAAGCAAAAACGAACTCAGAACTCAAAAAAGCAAAGTTATAATCTAACCTTATAGCCAGAAAAATAAGAACAAACAAAATAAAAAGCCAGTAGAAAGAATAAAATAAGTAAAATTAGAGAAGAAATAAAATAGAAATGAAAAATAGAGTACAAAAAACCATTAACAGCAAAAGCTGGTTCTTTAAAAAAAAAAACAAAATAAACCTCTAGTTAGGCACACAGAGAAAATACAGAAAACTAGTGTATAGAATCAAACAAAAAAGAAGTTAAAACAGACAACTCAGAAATATTGAGGAACATGAGAGTCTGTTAAGAACATCTATACACCAATAAACTGAATAACTAGAAGAAATGGTCAAAGTAATTTCACTACTGGCTTTTTGGTGTAGGTTTCTTTGCATTTAGATAAACGTGTTCTTTTAGCATCATGGACTAGGTTGGGAAGTTTTCTACTACTGTTTATTTGAATGAACTCCCTGTTTTTGTCTCTCTCTTCCTTTTACGGGATACCATTTTCCTTAGATTGCCTTTCCTAATGGAGTCAAATAGTGCTTAAAGTGCTTGTTGATTTTTTTCACGTTTTATTTCTCTGTCTTCTTCAAGCTGGGTCCATTGTACCTTATTCTATATTTTTGAGCTCACTGATTCATTTCCCCATTCATTCTATTCTAATTCCATAGGTTTCTAAGCATTCTTGAACATGTTTATTGAGTACTTTACATACTGAATCTGTGTTATTTTCTAATATAAAGTTTAAGTTTTAAACTTATATTCAATAATTTTACTTCTAAACACATTCATTTGCTTTTCTTTGTTTTCTTGTATCATCGTAATTAGCTTTTCTAAGTTCTCATGTATCACTTTAACTTTCTTTCTGAATTTTCTTCTCTTTATTTATTATAGCAACTTTGAACTCTATCTGATAGGGAGATAAAATTTTCAATGTCTTTGTCGTTGAAATCTGGTGAGTTTTCTCTCCTTATGATATCACATTCACTTGATATCAGCAGCCACTGCAGTACGAGTTCGATACCCAGTCAGGAAGATTCCCACATGGTGCAGCAGACCTCTCCTGCCTCACCCGCTGCTCCCCTCAGCAGTGTACTTCAGTCAGTCTACCTGTTCTGTTACCCCCCTCTGTCTCTGGTGAATCCTCTCACCACCCCTCACCTCTGGTCTACACCCCAGCATGTATGCATGAATAAATAAATCTTAAAAAAAAAAAAAGAAAGAAAGAAAAAGAAAGGGAAACTCAAGAACACAGTTGTATCATTTGCTTACTTCCACATGAGAAGATTGCACTTTGAGTGTCACCTATGAAGTCTTAGGTTTTCATTTATGAAGAAAAGTTACATTCACATGTGGCTATTGAGATGTTACTTTCTTTAAATACATGCTATCCCTGGGCTATTAGAAATTTGTGTTGCCATTTTTTATGTTTTTGGAAAATATACGAACAGACTTTCAGAGGTCAGTTAAGAATAAAGGACAATATTATGTTTGTTTTATCTTACAGCCTTTGAGTATATTTCAGTTTTGGAAGACAATGATTTTTTTGGTTTTCCTTAGTAAATAGGGTTAAAACAAAATAGACATTTAATTATTCCTCTAAGTTAAACTGCTGGTACCTCAGAAGAAATGCCAATTTCAGTACTTAAATTATTTTGAGTTTTTTCTGACCCTCTATGAAAATGGATGATAATGTAAGTAACACAGAGACTATTTATAAAGAAAACAAAACAAAAAAGTCCACTATCACCATCTTTCAAATTATCAAATATGTGAACAAAAAAATTTTCTCATCTTATTAAAAAGAAGGTAGTCATGGAAACATGGTTATGAAATTACCTTTGCCTGCATTTCCTACTTTGAATGCAAGAAATGAAACTGACATTATATTTAATAATTCTGAAATTTCAATCACTCAATAATAAATATCCATTTTTATAATATTATAGAATCCATAGATCTGAATTTTTCTATTCCCTAAAACAAGTATAAAGAAATATATTTCTCATGTAAGCATACAGTATTTCAATAACTTGATATTTTCTCATTCTCATTTACTCATTCCTTAGCAAAATAACTTGAGGACAAATATTTTATCATAGTTTTTGCAATATTTTATCTCAGCATTGGTTGTGATTTTCCAAGTTTTATACTTACTATTTCACTAGCATGGCTTACTTTATAATACTTTTGTAGGAAATTTGTAGTTTCAGCTAAAAATCAGTTAGACAAAAAAAGATGATAACAAAAGAAACAGTTACTTTGTATTACAATAAAGCCAAATAAATTAAAAATTTCAATTTAACCAGTAATTTATATACTTTTTATATACACTACCTAACAGAATAAAAATATCTTGTTATATCAGCAAGTCACTAAATATACTGAAATAATATTATTAAATCCTTTTTAAAGAGAAGCAACATGTACATGATGCCAAAATAGCTGAAAAAGAGGAATTTCACCTGGTCATCTGTACTTGTGCTTTCATGTCTGTTACAGTGCCAATTATTTCCCAAAGGCTCTTTGGATCAAACAGATATATCAGAGCATTCATGGCACCTGTTCAATAATAGGAGAACATTGATTAAACACAGGTATTTTGGCGATGAGAGTCACAGAACAGGAAAGAGTTGTGGTGGTTAAGGACACTCTCTGGGTGAGATGACTGGCCACTTGTAGCCTGAAAAACTCTTTTCTTTTCCCCAATCTTGTTTGTTAAATAAACACTGTAGTTGTTGGAGCCTGAGCGTTCCTGCAGTTGTACGTCAGTGGGTGAGAACCCGCTGACGGTGACCTGCCCCCTACCTTGGGCACTGTCCCTTGGCACTACACTAGTATTTTTTGAGCTCTCATCTGTGCTGTTTCAATTCTAAAGTTCAAATCGCAAAAGAAGAAATCTTGGAAAAGCCAAAACTACCTTGAAAAAGAAAAGACATGGAGGATTTACATGGCTTTATTTCAAGACATTGTAAAGTCATTGTAATCAAGACACTATGGTTTTGGTGTTAAGTAGATAAATACATTAATAAAACAGAATTGAGATTCATAAATAGACTCATGGAACAAAATGGCTGTAGCCTTTCCATTAATATAGTGAAGGCAATTTGGGTGTGGTGATAGGACAAGCAGGAAGTTCTACAACCTTCTTTTTAAATCTCATATTTTGAGTAGGGCTATATCTGAGTGAGACCTTACTAAGTGTTTTTTGGTTGCTGTTTTTTTTTTTAAGTTTTATTTATTTATTTATTTATTTATTTATTTATTTATTTATTTATTTATTTTATTTATTTATTTATGTATGTATGTATGTATGTACACAAGAACTGGGGTGTAGGCCAGAAGTGCAGGGGAAGGGGAGTGAGAGGATTCACTAGAGACAGAGTGGTTAGCAGAACAGGCAGATCAACTGAAATACACTGCTGAGGGGAGCAGTGGGCTAGACAGAAGAGGTCTTCTATGCCACATGGGTTAGCTGGATTAGCTCCCTGGCCAGGATCGAACTCACGCTGCAGTGGCTGGTGATAGCTTGATAGTGCGGAGACTTAAACTCTTGCACCACCAGGGAGGCCCCTTTACCAAGTGTTTTTGTCCCTCCCCCAGGTTAGACATTTTTTCTTGTCTTAAGAAGATTTAAGGAATTAAAAACCAAAGAATTCCATCAGCCTCTAGCCAGGAAATACAGCTGATCAAATGCAGAGCAATTCCTCACAGTTTTCATCATGAAAAGGATTAAATGACCAGTATTTTTTATTGATCCCTTGATGCAGAAAAATAAGAAATAACTAGCAATATGCTTTTTTTTGTGGAAGGTATAAACATATTTGGGAATATATAAAACTCCCAATTATGATTTTATATGATCCAAATTTTTGGATCGTAAAAGCATATCTTACCCATTATCTTCCCATTAAACATATATTCAACCAATCATTTATATCCTTTGTACCAAATTGGTTAAACAGTACCTCAAAGATGAAATCTTTGATACCCTAAAAATAACACATGAAATAATTTGCTTTTAAATCTTTTAAAATAGTTAATGTAGGGCCTCCCTGGGGGTGCAGCGGTTAAGCACTGCGCTGTGGAGCTGTGGGCAGTGGTGACGCGAGTTCGACGCCCGGCCAGGGAGATTCCCACATGGTGCGGCAGACCTCTCCTGCCTTGCCCGCTGCTCCCCTCAGCAGCATATTTCCGTCGATCTACCTGTGCTGCTCCCCACTCTGTCTCTGGTGAACCCTCTTGCTACCCCACGCCTCTGGCCTGTACCCAAGGTTGTATGCATAAATAAAAAAAAAATTTTAAAAAAATAGTTAATGTACCTTTATATTAAAACGTTTAAGATTAAAAAATACTCTACTTTGATCACTGGTACAGAGCACAACATAACTAAGATACAAATTTGATTACATCTAAAACAGCTTCATTTTTAAAATGACTGCAAAAATGATTTCAAGATGTTTTTCTTTTTGGAATATATTTTATTTTCAACACATTTAATAAGCTTTGATATAATCTAAAATGGAGACGTCAATCAATGTACACTATTAACCTTGTAATCCTGTCTAGGACAGCTAACTCAGTTACAGAAAGAAAATAATTGTTTAAATAAATGAAGAATCCAGTTGTTTCGGGAAAAGAAGGTGATTTCTCCTTTTGAGAGAAGAATCAGCTTTTCAGTTCCAAATATGTGTGGGACTATTGGCTGTTGGAATGTGGAATGTAGATACATCTTTACTTTTTCACAAGAAACTAGAAACCCATAATGTCCAGCCAAAATTTAATGTTGGCAACAATTCTAAGGAATTTTAATTATGATACAGGAAAAATAAAACATTTTTGTAGGACAAATTAATCCAGTTGGCTAGAAGATTGTGAGTCTAAACCAAGACAGAGTATTTTCCTGTCTCAGCAAGTTTTCTTACCAGTTTCCCTCAACTGAGAAGGCACTTTCCACTGAGATTATCACATGTGAATGTGCCTAGCTAAACATGTACTGTCTGCATAAGCACTTTCACCTGCGTTAAAGGTAATGCTAGTGCCTGCTTCCTCAATGTTTGCTAAACACTTCCTTAATATTTATTTACCACTCATGTTACATATCTCTTCAGTTTCTAGATAGAACTATAGAAGACTCTTGACATGGGGTTACATGACTAGTAAACGTAGAACCAGGA
This sequence comes from Scalopus aquaticus, assembly GCA_004024925.1. Taxonomy (NCBI): domain Eukaryota; kingdom Metazoa; phylum Chordata; class Mammalia; order Eulipotyphla; family Talpidae; genus Scalopus; species Scalopus aquaticus. The sequence goes on along the minus strand of PVIJ01003819.1, from coordinate 72,253 downwards.
TTGAAACTCTGGCAATGCTAATAAATGCTGTAGATTCTGAGAATATATCATTGGCATCCTTTAAGAAGTACATTTGACTTCACAAAAATGAATGTGAAATTCAGATTCATATAAGTGCCTGAAAAATTCATCCTATATTGTAAGTTCTGCCACATCTATACTACACTAGTTCCAAAAGTCCTGTAATACTTGACTTTTTTACTTTCCTTCTGAAATGTTGTCCATATCATATCAATATTTTTTATGTATCTGGTTTATAATCTATATTTTTATATCCTTCTCTGTGTTCTTTCTCCTTCTTCTGGCTAAGGACAAATTCACGGGGTATAATGTGGCATATTGGAAAGTCCTGGTCATCTGAAATTCCCACTCTCCCATTTGTGACTCTGGATCCTTGATAAGCAATTTTATAAAAATCATAATACAGGTCACTTGAGAGACATCCATATTTACAACTCCAAGAATTTGAGCATCAATATTTAGTTTAATAGGTTTGAAATTTACAAAACATCAGATATGGAACCAATGATTGTTGGGTGTTTTATTCCTGAAAGGAATTGGGTATTTTTCTCCTTGAGGACAGTATTTTTCCCATCTTGAGGTAAACTTGATGATTAGCAGAAGAAATGAAGTTCATAACTTTGCCCAGTTCTACACAGACTTTCTCGGAATTATTCCAGTATTTTCATTGAGAACTTGGAAAAGAAGGAGTTTGCCACCAGAGCATATCTCAAGCCCAAGTTTAAATAATAGTAATCCAAGCTATAAATTAGAGCCTTCAGTAGTGATTCCCTCTCTAAAAGACTGGTGATAGAATGTATTTGTCATAGAAGCAATTTGAAAGTGAATAGAAACCTTTAAGTTTATATTCTACCTATTTTAAAATTCAGTATAACCATGCTTTGTTACATTTTACACAAATAGATTTTTATTGAATTGTTTTAGGAATGTTCTTGTTGACCATAATTATGACTGTGTTGCAATGTTATTCATCTACTTGGCTTTGAATTCTGGAATGACTAAAAGGAAAACAAATGATCTAACTGAAAGCAGAATTTAGATATTTAGCTAATAACCAGGGTTCTATATTTGCATGGCTGTTGGAATTCCCTTGTCAAATGTTTATCAGATCACTATACTTTTAATATCTAGACGATATATGATTAATAGTGTGCCTTTAAAAGGAATGAGTCTATTAAGGTTACCATTAACGTAACTATAAACTTTTAGAATGGTTAATGTTTATAGTTGATGACTCAATACTTCATCTTAGAACTCCTAAAAATGTACAATGACTAGATTCTTCTTTTTTATTGTTATTTTTGTCTTTTACATTACTATATGTTCCCCGTAGGTTTCCCACCACCAATTCACGCGTGAACCGTCACCAGAGTCTCCTGTGCTCCTCCCTCCCTCGTTCTGAGCCCCAATCCTCCCCCACTCTCACTGATTGAATGACTAGATTCTTAACAGCAGGCTACAATGTCACTGCTATTAACTTGTAGAATGGTGGTGATCAGAATCAGGAAGGAAGGAAGAAGAGAAGGAGGGAGGGAAGGAGGGAAAAAAGAAGGGAATATGACAAATTTTTGACTTAAAAATGGCTTTAAAATATCAGATAAATTCTATTTCCTTGAATGTTACCCTTGTATTTCTAATATATTTATGTTATTATCAACAAAGCTTGGGGAGGGGGAACCAAGAAATTGTTTTCTTCCTATATAATTCCACCCATTCCTTTTTTATTAAATTCTCTAAGTTGCCAGTAGAAGTTTAATGATTTTTAAACTTCAATCAATGTCGATGCTAGAAATGAATGAAAAGATAGAGCAATAAATCCCGAAGTGTTTTCTCTATGACACTATTTAGTTTTTTCATTAAGGAACACTCAGATTAAACGTAAAATGCACTAATCTACCAGACTAGGGTTATATTAACTATCTGAGGTAAAAGATGATGGGGAAAGAATGGAATTACTGTACATTTTGCTTGAAAATAGAATAAGTTATAGCCCTTTTTCTGCCTCTCGACCTTCCTAACAAACCAGCATAGCTCTTGGACTCTAGATTCTGGTGAAGTGATATAGCACAGTAAAACTAAGGAGCCCTTGTGTAATGTAAGCAGGTGGAGTAATTTACTCAACAATCTGCTAGTCTCAGTGTCTCATCTTCATTCCTACACATTTTAATGTGTGGGGTGAGTAGAGAATAAAGATTTCTGGGTCCTTCCCCTCTTGAAGTCTCATTTAGTGCCAGACGCACAGGACATGCAAGCATCTGCCCACAAATTAAAAAGAAGCTATTTCAAAAGAGACAATCCAGAACATGTGCCAGTGGGCACAAGAGTGCTTTTGAATTATTTGTACCTCTCACTCCAAGTCCAAAAGCCTAGACACCTGACTGGATTGTATCCTTTCCTCACAATAGAAATGGAGTAAGTAGAAAAATCCTGGAGCTCTCCATAGTGGTTAATGTGGTTTTAAAGTTTTCTCCTTACAGAGCAGAAGCATGAGCCTAGATAGCATAGGTGTCTTCTTGAAAAATCATAAACACACTGTAGTTTCTGGCAGTATAGCCATACCCCTTGAGGAGGCTCGAGATTACCTTAAATATCCCTGACCAACATCTTTATATCTTGGAATCTATACAGCTCAAGGTTACTTTACAAACTCTTCAAGAATGAAAAATCATGAAGAAAATTGTTAGGTTATCTCTAGAATGCTTTCTCAAAAATGTGTTCCTTTTAAACTTGATGTTTGATCTATGAAAGCAAGTCAGTATCTCACCATGGAGTGTTATACATTTAACTTGCTCCAATCACTGGTCTTTTAACTCACTGTGAGTTTGTACACTCCATAAGAGGTTATCTGAAATATTTTAAAGTCATCTATGCCTAAACAAAGATTGCCATGGTGACACCATCGTTTCCTGGTGGCTGTAGTTGAAATATGTGAGTTCCTTTGATTGACTAATGGAGGAAATTTCTTAAAAGACTGGCTATAAAATGACAGCTAATTGACCTCATGATGTTTCTGTGGAGATTAGTTAATAAACTATTTAAAAATTTATTCATATATAGAAAGTTCTCCAAACTATAATATAACCAAGAATATTGCCAACAACTATCAAAAATGAATATGATTTAACAGAATTTCATCTGGCAATGGAAAAAGACATACTGTAACTACTCATTATTTGGTTTTTCAAATAATGACCTTGTTTACTTGATGATAAATGCTCATACCACTTTTTTCTCTAAGAGGTTGGATATAAATAGATTTAATGTCAGAGTCTAAACCAACAAAAATAATAATCATTATTTTGCCATCATCATTACAGTTGAAACAATTTGAAGAATTAAGTATTCAGGATACCAGACATTTAGGATGCCAGAAAGTTTTATAACTGTAAATATTCCAACAGCCTTAAGAAAGTGTGTCTTATTTCAAACTTAAGAGTCTTGTCAACATACTATTAGGCCTGTTAGATTGTAGGGATCAGAAAAAGATCATTAAATGAGTTGCTATCATGAATTTGTAGGTATAAATGACAAATGCTTGGGAAAATTTTAATGGACAAGGAGGAAGGACTTAGATGATAAATGGGAAAGAAACCCTAAAACAATATTGAAAAGATTAGACCTTTAAAAGTAGAGTGAACTTTAAAAAGATACTCACTTAAGTATTTTAAGGATATAAGTTAAATATTAACATTTAGTAATACCAGTAGTCATAAAACACAACTATTGGAATCAGACATGATTATCTTGGCCAAATAAATAGGCAGAAAACTCATGCAATCTCTTAAAATAGAATCAATATAATCTAAGTTTCTGATATTTTCATTTTCCTAACAATTTTTACTTCAGATAACCATAATCCTCAAATGAAAATTTTATTTTTTCTTTTCTGAATATCAGCATTTTGTGAAATCCATTGCCTATTTATTTTTGTAATCTTTAATAGTTTAGGACAATTGCTATGTCCCTTTGTCAACTGTAGATGGGAACATTTTCAACTAAGCAAAACCAACTGTTCAGTCACTTAGAATTTTGCCTGGCCTGCTCAAAATGAAATTTACTGCTGGTGACACCTTGTTTTGTTTTGTTCTGTTTTTACATTATCCACTTAAACGTGGTTTGAGTTTGGAGAGCCTATTTTATTTGGAAACATAGGCTAACACCTCAACTACAATAAAATGCACTCCTACTAACATTTTCATTATCATTTCCTATATTTCCTCCAAAATGGGTACTGGTCCACCATTAGCCATTTCCAAAACATAGATTCTATATATATATATATTTCTCAAAAGAGTGGCTATCACCTACAGCTCAGAGTAAAACTATCTCTAATCCTTTTTTGGAGTTAAAGAGTGTGCTTAGACATATATACACATAGTGGTGAGTGCATGTACGTATTTGGGGGTGGAGAGGAAGTTATAGAACTTGTAGAAAAGAATGCTTTATGTCTAAGACCATTACTGCCATCAAATAGTCCAGTACTTCTGCATGGATCGATCATGGGCTACAGTTAGTTGAAAGGTGATGTCTTAATAGTCCTTTGATGCTTAGTTCTCAAATTTAGAAATGCACACCGGGAAGATGTTTTTCCTGCCAAAGACGAAATGCATTCCCCATTCTGTAAATGTAGAAGTGCTTTGGCAGGTGTTCTGACAACATGAACCAAATGCAAAGCAGCAACAACAGAAGCAACATAAAGACCCAGAGGAATCTCAGGGAGGCTCAGGGTCTGAGGTTAAAAAAAAAAAAAAAAAAAAAAGCAGCAAAAATCAGTCTTTAGGAGGTTCCATTAGCCAGATTTCTATCTCTTCCTGTGGACAGCATGACTTTTAAGCTACCAGAATCCATAGCTGAAAAATGAAAAGAAGTGATGCATGAACAGTAACTCTGAAAATCGGAATAATTCTTACTCATGATTGATCAAAGGAATCTTTTTAAAAAATAAAGTCCCAGACACAATCTGTCCCATGAGGTTTAGAAATGGAGGAGCAAACAATACAAGAATTTGTGAACTAAGGTAATTTGAACTTTACTCTGAGAGCAAAGGAAAGTGATTTTCACACCTGAAGCAAAGAAGCAACTTAATTTAGTTTATATTTAGAAAATGACACCCTGGCTATTTTATGGATAAAAGTTTGTGATAGAAGCAGAGACCAACGTAAAGATTGTTACCAATGTCTAGGAGAGAGATGATTATGGCTGGAGCTAGGGTAGTGTCAGCAAGGTGAAAATTAGTAGATTTCAAGTATATTTCAATAAAATACATTATTTCCTGATAAATTGAAATGTGGATATTTGGGAAGGAAGCAATCAAAGATAAAAACTCCTAAATTAAAAAAAAAAAGTAAGCTATGTTTAAATATAGTGAATAAGCCAAACTATACTGCTCCTATTAAAGTTACAAATGAGGCAGTCAAGTTGTAATGTTATAGCTTTACAGGTAATCTTGACCTTGACCACAGTGAAGACACTCTTTGAAATTCTGAGGACTAAAAGATGAAATCCTATTATTTGCAGCCTCATGGTTGGAACTACAGGGTATTATGCATAGTGAAATAAATCAGATAGAGAAAGCCAAACATCAAAGGATTTAAGTCATGTGTGGTATATGGAAAAATCAAACAAGCAGATAAACTAAGTAAAACAAAAATAAACTTTTAGACTATTAGGTCAGTTAATGGTTACCTGAAAGGAAGTGGGGAAGGAAGTGGTTAATCAGGGAAGAGGGGGCAGTTGTATAGAACAGGATTGGATTTTTAATGGTAAGCAATGTACATTCACAACCGAAACTCATATGCTATAATGCAATGTTAAAAAAAAGTAAAATGTAAGGGCTGTTTTTTTGTTTGTTTTGTTTTAGTTTAAGGAGCAGTTACTTATAAAATATAATTTGGGCAATGTAATATGATTTCTTCCAATAAGCACCATGGCACAATAAAAAATATCCATCACAGAGAAAATAATATTTATTCACCCCAGATTTATTGATTTATATATATTCGAGAAAATTTATATTATCACTAAAATATATAAACAAAGCTTATTTAGAATAGGGTAAAGTGCTAGCAATTGCCTATAGTTTCTTCTTCAACAACATTATTTCCCAAAGTGTTTTCTGCTATCTAATGATTGCAGAAAATCTAATAAACTTCATTATCAAATAACTTAAATACATTTATTTACTTTGGAACTTTTCGGTGCTTTCCCTATGTGAATGTTCGTGGGGACCTTGAAGAGATACATGACATTTTCCAAATTCATTTTAAGGTGATCACTTTTGAGATCTGTATCTTTCTTTGATGCCAGAAAGGTATGGCACTTTTGAGAGATAAGAAAGGTGAAAGGGAGGAGGGCTTACTGCTGAGATAAGGTTCAGTCAATCAATTTCTTTGGTTCCTCTCTATTTAAAGATAATCTTACCTTTGGGAGCTAAAAGCATCTCATTGTAGTTCTCTTTGGATTCCACTTCTCTCTTTGGGCTCTTTTCCATGTAAACAGTGTGATATGAAATCCGGGCTGGGTCCTGGCCTGAAGGTACACTGCCCGAAAAAGGTCTGGCATAGAGGCTCTTGGTGTTGGAAAAAAACTGACTCATGGTTCTAATCCTAATGCGCTGTCACTAAAGGACAAGTTTAATGAATTTCTAAGAACTGTTGCTTCCCTGCTTGAAACTAGACCTGCCTTTCGAGACTAAGGAGTACTTCATTTGGTCCTGTTTCTCTAATATATAACTTCCAAAGCTGTTGTGGGTCTCAGCCTATTAATAATGTTCATTTACTGGGCCTCCAAATTGGGGAATACATTTCCCTTGGATGAATCCTAGATCTATAGGAGACTAGTTAAAGATAGATCATTCCTGGCCCTGGTATCTATTGCCTTCATATCATCCAGTTTCATATAGATTCATAGAAAGGAGTTTTTGATTAATCAGTCCCTGTTGTCTCTTTATTTCATATAATTAACTCCAGCCTTGTAGTAACAAATTTCAAAATCTTAGAAGCCTAGTGGGTCTCTGGAAAATTTCCACATTGGAATATTTTCCCAACCCCAACCTTAATGTTAATCTCCTTACAAAGCTTCTTGTATTTTCTTCATTTGGGTGTGTTGCCCCTTCTATGAATAATCTGTTCTCTTTGATAATGGTCTACACATCTTCACTAGACAATGAACTCATTGAAGAAAAGGATTAAGTTGTTCCTGTTGGTGTTTCCAAGTCCCAAGTAGTAATAAATTTATATTGAGAAAGAGAAAACAGAAACAAATTAACAAATTAATGAATACAATATATACTATATGAAAGAAGTCAAACTTATTTTTATATTCATTTTTGACCCATTCTTAATGACATTCTTCTTTTACCTCAACTATAGCTAAAAAGTGTCTTGTTCTTTGTCACTCTCATTTCATTCTATTACATCCTCTGCTTTCTGACTTTTCGTATTGTATCATGTTTTGATCATATTGTATCATGTATTGAAAACTGGTAATGACTTCCCAATGATATAATCTTTGGAAACAAAAATATTCTCAACTTTTCTCTTGTATTATCAGGATGTGTGCTCTAATGATATGATCTTTCATGTCAATGACAATCTATAAATCTACTCTGTTCTCTAATTCTTTCTCTCCCAATCGGATTACTGTTTAACTTTCTTTCTCATCCAATTTATTTGCTATTCCCACATATCTTTAGAAATATTTGCATGATTTAATTCTACTTAAAAAAGATTCCAGTTTTGCAATAAGAATTTTTAGCAAATGTAGTGCTTTCTTTCATTGTTCTCAGGAAATATGTTTTCACATTAAAGAATATGATTACATCTTTGCAATCCTTTTTTTTCCAATTTGCAAATTGCTGATCTGAAAATGGAAACTCAACACCTCATTGAAAGTTGAATTATCTCTGTGAAGAGCTTAAGTGCTCTCCCTTCTTTAGTAAACAAAGACAGAGTTAATGGCCACAACCAGTACTGGCAAATTCTGATATTAGATTTACTTATTATGAGTAATTATTTGATGAAAGATGAAGTTATTAAATTAGATTAAATGGTCAATTAGCTAAAATGATCAATTACTTGAATCTGAACTTAGTAAAAGAATATTAACTCTAATAGAAATGATGAAGATATATAGGAATTAAACTTTTTGTGTAATAGTATTCAAGTCTTTTATCAGGAAATATGTATATGTAACAAATGCTTTATTTCTAATGACATTAATCTTTAGAAAGGAAGATGTAAAATATTTAAGAGGTACAAATTAAAAAATTGTAAATTATACTAATGAATAGAAAAACCTTAATTGCATAAGTAGTCCCAATTATGCTTAGTAGTAGTCAAAGTGGATATTCTGACCACTCCCTCTTTTAGAATGTGCAATATATTCTTGGTACAGCTTTAAAAAAAATTACCCTCTTCTCTGGATAGTCAACTATTGTGAAAGTATTCCATCACCCCCAAAAACCACTAAGCTTTCATTTCTCACATATAAGGAATCCCAATTCTCTACCTCACATCTAATTCAAGACCCCATTGGTTGATATAAAAAATGGATCTTTGAAGCCATAATCCTAGGGCTCATCTTTGATTCTGCTCTTTTCTTTAGTCCCCATATTTTGTTATTACCAAGCTCTTAACGCTGCCTACTTTTCTCCCTCTTCCTAGCTGCAGCCCAGTCCAAACCCCATCATCTCCCACCTGATCATTTAATAACTACCAACTGATCTCCTGTTCTCTCTTGTGAACTTTCTTCTCTCCTCTCCAAGTCATACCACTCAGCTTGCCATTTCAGTTAGAGTAAAATTTTAACTCATTATGTTATCCAGAGTCCCCCTTCAACATTATCTTAGTATTACTCCTCATAACAAAAACAATTTCCTTTCTGTGCCACAGAAAATATGAAAATTCCTGTCTCAGGTCCTTTGTAGTAGCTGTTTCCTTTTAAATTATTTTTCCAACTCTTGCATGACTCCTTTTTATTCTCAAATGTCAGGTCAAATGTTATTTCCTCTAAGAAGCCTTCCATAACATCCTTTCAAAAGGTGCAGGAAGGGGTGGACATACCTCACTCTATTATTCTATATCATATCAGCCTCTTCATTTTGTTGTAAATTATTGGAATCTGAACATATCCATTAAATTAAATTATGTTTCCTTAAAATTCCTTTCTTTCACATCCCCACTAGAATAGAGAATATAACCCTATATAGGTCTAAAATCTTTTCTTGTTCCCTGCTTTGTTAACCTAAAAATAAATGAGAGTTAAGCATTTATTTGGGATTACAGAATTATAATTTGGAGTATACAGCTTAAGGTAGGAACCTAAATTGTGCACTGAGAAGAGGTAAAAGTTGGGGGGCACGTTTATGGAAAGAAAAGAGGAATGTGAAATGTGACTAAAAAAGTCAATTATTGTTAACATTTTTAAACTATACATTGTTATACATAATTGGTTACTGATACTATCCTCTGACAAATGTCTGCAATGATGAATTCTTGTGACCAGGATATCTTTCTTCCTGCTGGTTTCTCAAAGGTCTTTTGGCCTTGTACAAACAGGCAAACAGGCAATCAGCAATTTTTCACTATGACAACTCTGACCCTATTTTAAAATGGTCACGCTTATGTCTGTTTCACATGCTGTACCTAGACTCATGACTAGTATCGAATGGAAGTAGACGTGAGCAAGCAAACTGCTCTTGCCAAGTCAGACTCTGGCAGTACTCACTGTGCTGCTAAATGTTTACCAAAGTTTAAAAAAATAAATTCTTACATGACAGAAATGTAGATGAATAGAAATCTTGAAAGACAGAATAGTGGCCAAAAGAAGGGAAAATTCCCATTTGGTACAGGATATCAGTACTTAAGTAGTGAAATGTCATTATCAGTCGATCTAAAACAAACTTGAAACTATTTAACCTGAAGAGAATAGTGAGAATGCCATGGGAGAAGTGAGATGATCAGCAGCAAGGCAGGAATATGGGGCCGGGGTAGGGATCAAGGGTCAGATTGCACAGGACTTAGCCATTTTCCTGATGGATGCCCACTCCTGGCACTGAGAGCACCTGACCTTTGCCAACATACACCTAGACACACAGTGACCAGCCATCACGCTCAACCACTGTCACCTCTGACACCTCTGACTGTTCCTACTTCAAATGATTATCAACTGAAATCTATTCAATATAGATTTCTATATTTCAAGGGTTGTCTTTTACCTATTCAAAGTTAAATATGATTTTAATATATCATGTGACTTACAAATTGTTCTTATAAACTATTGTAAATTTAAAATTGTAAATTATGGTTACAAATACTGTTCATGGTGTGTGTGTGTGTGTGTGTGTGTGTGTGTGTGTGTAGTTTGGGGTATTTTTAAGATTTTCTCAAATCTCATAATTCATAGCTAGCTATGCTGATCCAGGGGGAAAAAAAAGAACAATATTTATTAAAATTTGTTTCATTTTTGAAAAAGATCTATTATACTTATTTATACATGCAAGAACTGGGGTCTAGGTCAGAGGTGTGGGAGGTGAGAGGATTCAAAGAGACAGAGTGGGGAGCAGAACAGGCAGATCCACTGAAATACACTGCTGAGGGGAGAGCAGTGGGAATAACAGGAGAGGTCTGCTGCTCCCTCTGGGTTAGCTCCCTGGCTGGGATTCTAACTCATGCCACAGTGGCTAGGGATAGCTTGATAGTGCTGAGACTTTAACCCCTGCACCACTATGGAGGCCCTTAAATTTATGTTGCTATGGCAAACAATCCAGGATAGTTCAGGGAAGAAGATAGTCAATAATCAAACAAGCAAAAACTTTTATTATCTCTTACTAATGAAGAGGTGGATCTTTAAATATGTGAATCATCTTTAAGTATATAAACATATATATTTCATTTAAATATATATAAATCATGTACAGGAAGCAGTTACCTTTGTTATACACAGAGCTTTAAGAAGGAAACAATGAGTTCAATTTTAGGGAGTGATTTTGAACACCAATATGATATTCATATTGATGAGACATATATTCTGAGTTATTTTCCAGTAACGATGAAGAATTTGTGTTAACATATCATTATATAATCAAAGGGAAATGTGTCAGAGTGCAAAGGAACTCATTGTGGGATGAGTTCTTCTAGAATTTATTTATTTAGTGTTAAGTTAAGAAAATTCTAGTGGATGTTTTAAATTAATTCTAATTTACACATGTATTAAGATGGTCATCCTATCTCGTCTTTCATCAAACTTAAGGTAAATGAACATAATAATATTTGGAGACAGTATTTTATACATTTATATACAAACAGATATTTTTCAATAATTATGTGACTTTATATTTTGCTAAATTTTATTTTATTTAGTAGTAAGAAACCAATATAAAAAATCAGTGAAGTGTGATTATGGAACTCTTTCTGGTCAAGGTATATTGAAAATTTACTGAACATATACATATTTTAAATTAAATATCTGAATGTCCAGTAATCCCAAGAATTTTAAATGTACTTATGTACACATATGCACTTAATTTCCATCTAATGCAAACTCATTTATTTTGTTGAAAAGCAAAATATGTTAAGTTCCTTTCCCATGCCTTGAAAATATTTATACTTCAAATGGAAGAAAAGCACAATGTAAATAGCTAATACAATTTAAAACTCCCTATCTTTTCTTAGCAAATTAAAGCAAAGTGTCTAATCAGTACAATGCGTTTAAATGGTGTAAACCTGATTTAATTATTTGATCTTTCTCTTTAAAGTGTGCCTTGGTACAAGATGTAACTCATTAAAAGTTGTGATATACCCTGCCAATAAAATCAAGCAGATTGCACATTAGAAACAGGCAATTAGGTTAAAATACAAGACACATACACCCATGAGTTCCATTTTTGAGCTCATAATCAATCAGACACCAAAGGTAAGACATATATGTGAAGCCAAATGATATTTTCAGCACACACACACATTGCTTCATTATTTAGTACATTGTAATGCTATTAAATGTTAAATCAGAGGCAAATTTTCTCTCACTTTGTAAAAGAGAGCATTTATACTGAAACAAAAATCACATTAGTAACCTTGTCAAAACCATAAAGTTATGTCATGCCATTTGTGCCAACATAGATGCAGCTGGAAGGGTTCATGCTGAGTGAAATAAGTCAGAAGGAGAAAATTAAATGCCAGATAGTGTCACTTATGTTGAAATATAAAGAAACCAAACAAAGGGTCATATAAAGACAAAGTTAGAAACTAGCTCTTGAAGGCTGAATATAGAACTGAAGCATCCAGAGAGGGAGGAAGCAGAGGAGGGTGAGAACAAGAAAGAAAAAACGACAGTGGAAGGTGGTGGTGAACTGTGGGTGATTTGGTGACAGACACACTGCAAATGATGATGAAACTTGAGGGAGGCGATTCTGCACTTCCAAAATACCAACAATAATGCAAGTCAACATTACCTCAATAAAATATAAGAACCCGAAAAACATAATATCACTACTAATAATAGCATATAGAAATGATAAAAAATGTTATATATTAACTAGGCTACAATCTAAAATAGTGACAAAAGTAGGTAGCTACATAATCGTATATCAGTATTTGGATTTTTAACCACTAATATCTGACCTCCAAACCAATTTTTACAGATGTGGTGTTGTTTCTGGGAGTTATTCCCTATCCATCAAAAATTCATTTAGAATTAGGGCTTAATTTAGAAGTGTTTTCTGTTGTATAAACACTCTTACTAAAACACAGACATAGGATGAGGAGAATAAAAAATCTGGCCTTCATATGAAAGGTAATAAAAGCACACTGTATCAAAAGTAAGTTGTCACAAGTTTTAAAAATAAAAGATAAATATGAGTAAGTAGGAAAAAAAGGATAATCTTATAAAGCATCCTGATGCATAAAACATAAGAAAGAGTAAGATTTTCTGGAACAATTGTAAAAATATGGGACACTAGGGAGGATGGGGAGAGGAAGAATGTCGAAGATGATTCTGGTGGTCTTTAAAGGAAAATAATTCTAGGCACACAACATTAGTTTGAGAGGTAAAAAAAACCTCAAAGACAGAAGTAAAGAAAATTGACACTAAATTTCAGAACATTGCTTGGATTTAAAAATAGAAAATGAAGGTGAGGGCGGGGCCTCCCCCGTGGCACAGCGGTGGTTAAGCGCTGCACTGTGGAGCTGTCAGCAGCAGCGACACGAGTTCGACGCCCAGCTGGGGAGAATCCCTCATGGCAAGGCAGACCTCTCCTGCATTGCCCGCTGCTCCCTTCAGCAGTGTATTTCTGATCTGCCTGTTCTGCTACCCGCTCCGTCTCTGGTGAACCTCTCGCCACCCCACACCTCTGGCCTGTACCCCAGCTTGTATGTATAAATAAAAAATAAATCTTTAAAAAAAAAAGAAAATGAAGGTGAGGGAACTTATTGAGTAAAAGTTTTTGATGTACAGAATGAGGATCTGGAGTTGACCTATAACTTCCAGGGAGTAGTTGGGAGTGTGATATGTTCAGAATGACCTGTACTAGAATACCTTTGACAATAGAAGTGAAGGTAAATTGAAGAGGCAGACACTTCTCAGTGAATGTAAAGATGACTGAAAGAATATTTTGTGAAGTGACAGTTCCAGAAGTAGTTCTAAAAGAAATGACATACAAGACATTGGTGAGAATGACAGAGGAAGAGAGTCTAGGGAAAACTATATGAAGAAGCAGCAAGTTATAATCAAATGTATATGACATGCACTGAAAAATCACTTTTTGTCCTTATTTCAGTTGTCAGCAAAATGACACCTTTTTATCTGGGTAGTTGGATGTTACACATGTTAGGAAAAGTTAGAAAAAGTGAGGGGAATTTATTTTCATCAGATGTAGCCAAAGTTGACAACAGCTCAACCAATCAAATTTGATGTATGGACATATTCTATCAACAAAAAACCAAGACAACACATGAGTGTGTAAGGTGGGGTAAAATTTTTCACTGTGTCAGAAAACTTGAATCTTATTGGTATGATGAGAGCTAGTGACTTAGGTTTCAAGATATAGCTCATACTCTGTTGAATTAAAGATAGTATTCTCATCTAGAAAACAAAAATTTCACAGTTGAAATCAGGAAAATAAGACTCACTAAGCTGGCCATAGAAAAGTAATTGCTTCTTTTCTTTTAGTGATATAACTCTAAAGCCCCAATATTTTGTTTTTAGTATTAAACTTTATATATATATAATCCTTCAATAAAATTCACTTTGTATTTTTGTTCAATATTTTGTCTTGACATTTTAGTGCACAAAGGCAACCTTGAATAATACTCCTAGAAGCATCTATAGTTCTCAGTGAACAAAATTTTTACAATTTTTAACTAAATAGGGAAAGAAGTGCTTTATATAATACTACGTACTCTTAGATAAAATAGATAAGTAAACAGTAAGGTGAAGGCTGCATTTTCACAGTTTAATATGAATCTTTAAAAGGAAATGTGCAGCTTTCATCAGCTTTTTGTGTGTATAATTGAATAGGAAAATCCATGTTTGGAGGTATAATGGAAAATAACTAGTAAAATGCCAGGATAGTAACAAAGGACCTAAAAGAGGAAGATTTTACTTTACAATGTCAGGGAAGTACTTTTCTAAAATGTTGTGATAATGTGTGACCCAAAGAATGATTAAAATCTAGTTAAGTGAACAATGCCCTAAAGACCATTCAAGAGAAACAAAATTATATGTATAAAACTTCAAGGGTAAAATAGTTGGAGAAAAATTGAAAAGTTGGAGGGATCGTTAGGGTGTTTAAAAACAAAACCAAATCCATCCAAATAGATATAGAGATCTAACTGACTTTATTAAACAATATGGACAATATCCCATCTAGCAGGTTAAAAGGTTCTGTAAGGAGTTGAACAAAATGGTAGTTTTATTTGTTGTTGTTTTTAAGTCAGAAAGAGTAGGCCAAATTTATTAGCAAAAGAAAAAAAAAAGGATTATTTTAAACAAAGCCACTTTCCCTCAGGAGAAATTGTGTCCTTTGTGATGACCAGGAAGTTTCAGATTGGTTGGTTTGGAATTCCACTCTTTGGAGAGGTTGAAACTGCAATTTGGTTTGGCATTAAGTCTTGATGAGGTCTGGCAAGAAAGATTCCATTTTGATTCTGTTCCTTCTTTGTATTGGTTTGCTAATAACTTACAAAACTATATGACTTCAGGAGTACAGTTTTACATCTTTTTTCAATGAGTAAAGTAAGAAGGTGGCTTGAGATAAGTCATTAGGTGTAAGGACTTACAGACTATACTAAGAACTTGAATTATATGTAATAAGAGCTCATAGAAATGTATAAGATGGGTTATACATGAAAAATGATAGAGGAAGGAAAAAATAGCAGCAGAGAAACCAGGAAATATTACTGTGGTCCAGTTATAGATACAAATCTGTGAAGAGAAGGTGCCATTTTCTTCTTCTCCACTTACTTGTAGCCATATTTGATTACAAATCCCAGCATACCATGAATCTGCCTTCCTGAATGGGGCATTACTGTGAATTAGGAGCAGAGCTGAGTGGCCAGGGGAACCTATATAACATGGAAGGTATGCATCCAGTCTCTTCTGCAGCCCACTTCCACCCTGGTACTGCTGAAAAGGCTACTTGGAGGAAACATGTGGAGAATGGACATGAAGGGAAGGGGCTGGGAGGAGATCTCCTGGGGCCAATTTAACCCTTTTTTTATGATTCCTCCAAAAGCCTTGTGGCAAGCCTACAGGTCTTAGCAGCCCCTCTTCAGGCCAACCCTGTTTGGCTTGGCATTTATGCACTAGTGGATGGATCATTTGGGAAATTTTATTGGGAAACAGTTACTAGGGATATCCTTTCTTCTTTCTTTATGCATACCTATTCTATTAAAATCTTTCAGATTAAGAGTCTGCTCCCTTTGCCTTTGTGAGCTTATGACTGGATTCCTTTTAGCACATATATCCTTAACATTTCCCCAAAATGTTAAGAAAAAACTGTTTCCTTGGTTTCTAAACATGAGAAAACTAACAAAATCAACTGAATAACATTCTATGATATAACAGATTATCCCTTAAACAGGGAAAGTCTGAGCAATTGTCACTGTCAAATGTCAGATAAGGAGATCCAATAATTAAATATGTGGTGTTTTCAATGGGATTCTGAAATTTAAAATGGACATTAGGGTAAAAATTAAGGATATCTGAACAGAGTACAAACTTTATAATGATGTGTAATATTATTTTATTCATTTCAATACATGTAACACAATAATATGATATGTTAACAAGTGGAGAAATACTGTAGTATACATGGGAGATCTCTGTACTATCATTTTAACTTGATTATAAATATGAAAACTTCCCTAAGATAGACATTTCACTTGGAAAAAAATACATAAAAGATGAAACTTTACTCTGGGCAATGAAATATAGCCTTAAAAATTTCAAAGAAAAATATTATTTTGGTAAGCATATTGCATTTGCAAACATGGCATTAATGCTGGCATATAAGATTTAAATACAACCTAAAGCTAATTCCCTTTGCTGCAAATTCCTTAATCCTCCAGATGTGTTAGATACACATCCTCCTAAAGAGATGTGTCAGCAACTTCTGTTTCTTACATGGATTATCCCCAAATACAAATGAATGTCTTTATAATTATCTCTTGTCCTGTTCCCCTTATTTTTTAAATAAAGAACTTGCATGTATTGTTTTTACCTGTGCCATTATTTTTCAAAGCATATGCCTCTCCATTACAGTTTCCAAATAATCAAACAATACAAAATATTCCCAGTTCATCAAGAAAATGTCACCACACAATGCATTCACTTTCTTTACTTATGTGCATAATGGTTTTAATGAAAGTCAAGACAATTTATTGCTTTTTAAAAAAATATGAGGCTACAGGTGTCACCTACTGGTAGGTGACATCGTGAGACAGACATAGTGAGAAACTCTTATTCAGGAAAATAGGAACACGGGTTTAAATTGATATCAATCATTTGGTTGAAAAATAGGAGAAAAAAGGAAGATTTCTTCATTATTAACTATAATTATGTGTTTTGCATATACGTAATTAAAAAATCAATTAATCTCTATCTTCTGAAAACAACTACTTGGGTAAGTAGTTACTGATTATTCAAACTGCTTTGATAACATTGTTTCTCTGTTACTTCACATGTAAGATAACACATCATCTGCACCACCAAAATCATAAACCCCTCCAGCCACATCCATTAACCTCTACCTGTTAACCCCAACCCCCACACCCTTCCTCTCTGGTGACCACTGTTGTTGTCCAAATCCAAGGTTTTGTTGCTGTTTTATTTTGTTTGTTCATTTGCCTTGTTTCTTTATATTCCACATGAGTTAAGTCATATGACATTTCTCTTCTGACATTTCACTTAACATAACCCCCTCAGCTTCCATTCATCTTGTCCGAAATGGCAAGGTTTCATATTTTTTATAGCTGAGTAGTATTCCAGTGTGTTTATATGCCACTTCATCTTTATCCATTCATCAATTGCTGGGAACTTAGGTTGTTTCCATATCTTGGTTGTTGTGAGTAATACTGCAGTGAACATAGGTATGCATGTATCTATTCAAATTAACATTTTCATGTTCTTCAGATACATATATATACTTACAAGTGAAATTGCTGGATCATATGATAGTTCTATTTTAAAATTTTTTGAGAAGCTGCCATAATAGTTTACAAAGTGGCTAAACCAATAAACCAATTTATGTTCCCATCTATAGTGTTTCAGGATTCCTTTCCTCCACTCTCTTGTGAAAAACTGTTGCTTCTGGTCATTAATATAGGCCACCATGTGAAATTCTAAACCAAAGGAAAGTTAAGGGAGAGGGGATTATATTTATTAGCATTAAGTATTTATATGGCGTACTCATTGCAAGTTTTGGAGTCCAGCGATGCTATAGAGGCTGTGACACAAATACACAGCTTAGCTTCTCAAGGGACATAACACTTTTAAAACTGTGGGGAAAAAATAGAGTTCTAATCATTCTAAAAATAGAAGCTCCAAAAAGGGAGCAATCGATGTGGACTATAGTAATGGCAGTTTCTTGGAGGATATGGGACTTGAGAGAGATTATGAAAAGAAAGGCAAATGGGACAATAGTGAAGGAGGAAGCTAGGAAATGGGTATAGTCAGTTTGGAACAGGGTGGCCCAAGTCCAAACTCATTTATCAATCTGAACAATCAGTGGGAACCAGAAAGGCATAGCCCCAGCCTACGTGCCCTATGTCCATTTATCAACCTGATTAGATAACAACTGCTGACCAGGAAGGTGACCCCCCCAAGTCAATTAAATATGAAATGTTTAGCACAGCAACATAATAGCACAATAGCAGTGGACCAAATCTGGATCTAGAAGGGAGGCCAGGTAACTTGGGAGACTCAGTGAACCTTGATAGCCTAGGAGATGCCACGAGCTCAGCCAATCAGCAAAAGGAACAATGTGGAGATACCTAACAGCCAGCCCCCTACTCCTTGCCCACTCTACCCATGTAAGCACCTACTCCTTGTAACTTCTGTGGCTTTTCCTGTCCTTCTTCTTGTCTATCAATAAATCTCTTACTTTTCTGTAACTTTGCTCTTCCCGTTAAGTTCTTCCTCGCTGAAGAAGACAGAACATGCCTGGGCTCCTTGGAGTCCAGACCTGCAACCAAAACCCTGATTCAAGCCTGTCCAGGCATCAGGAGATGAAACAAAAGGAAATCCTCCCTGATGAGAATGAGCGGGATGGCTGGAGCTGAGACCGCCAGAGGCAGTAGTGGAGGTGTACAATATATAAGGCCAAGTTTTGGAAGCAGAAAGCTTTTGCAGTAGACAGATTAGAACCCAAACTGAATCTTGATCAGGACAGTGGCAGAGTTGAAGGTGTACTTGAATATAATTGAATGGGAATATTAAATATTAAGTAATGCTAGAAAGGAGGAGATCAGAAGAAAATTTCTGTAACCAAAACTGAGGTGGCTACGGCCTGGACAAAGCTAGTTACAGTGAGTCTGAAGAGGAAGGGCGAAATGAAGATTTATGAGATACACCAGTAGTCTCCAAATTGTTCTGTTTTGTTTCCTCCTCCAAAAATTCTATAAAGTTTGACTTTGAAGAAAATTGTGACTTAGGAAATAAAGCAATTGGAAAAGAGATGATGAAGTTATAGGAAAATTGAGCTAAAGTAAAGGATCCTTTGTCTGGAACAATGATTATCAATTCTGACTGCATTTCTAAAGTCTGGGAAACATTTCAGACACTGATGCTCAAAGCCCAAACAGAGAAGCTGACTCATTGACCAATCAGAGGCTTCTATCGCTATATTGTGTCAGGATCACAGGTGGGTCTAATGTGTATCCAGGCCTGACAACTACTGATCTGGACTTCCCTGTGGCTGTCTCCACTTGCAGGCTGTTGATGCTCGGCTCTTTTAGGTACAAAGTTGGACAGTAGGTCTCACAGAGTGAACCCTGGCTCTACAGCCTGTGTTCCTGAAGATTGTACACTTAATAATGATTTCCTTAAGTTTCCTTCTATAAAATGTTAATAGGTCCTTAACCTTCATAATGAATTGACTCATCAGGCTGGCAATATCCCACAATTAAGCATTTCTTGTTTTTGTGATAGTTTTCACAAATTTAGCACATATAAAATATTTCAGACTAAGATTGTGTTTTTTTTTCTACACAATTGCATTTCCCTTTTCCTTGTGAATAAGTATGGAGAGAGAGTAAAAGAGGGAGCACTTTTTCATTTCACTCCATGGATATGTTTTCAATATTAAACAAGGACTTCTTTTTTAAAAGTTGATGATTGTGTTATGATGTATTCACTCCTGTTCTTGCCCTTCTGCCCCTTCAAACAGTACAACATATTTTCCTGATGAGTTAAAATTTTCAATGAGGACATCACATGACAGGAAAACAATATGAGAACAAGATCCCAACCAAGGCTCAGAAATTCATTACTGGAAATGTACAACAACATCCTACTTAGAAACGCAGCACCAAACATAGGGGGCATTGTACTTGTTAGAACTTCTCTTATGATACTTGGAATGAACTTGATTATGCAAATTTATAAGGGCACATTTCTTCACATTTTTTCTGGAATATTCAAAATGAAGATTCATTTTGAACTAAGTAATGACAGGAATGATCTGTATTGCCCAATAATCTCTGTTGCCTTCAGATAACTGAGTTGTTTGAATCAAACTATTTGGTCAGATTCTCTTTTTATCAATTTTATGGAAGAAAAAAAACAGTTTCAAGCATCAGTAAATGATGGTTTTATAAACATGCAAATATATTTTGGTTGCTCCCCTACTTAAAATCATTCTGTATTTTTGTGTGCTTTTGATCCAAAATTCCAAAAATTTTAAACTACCTTATAAGGCCCTTCCTACCTATCTTATTTAGTGGTTTGCTGTTTTTCCTTTTCCTTCAAAATTTTAACTAAGCCGCTCTGCTTTCACCTCCTCCGATGTCAATGTCCCCTCTAACCTCAGAACTTGAGGCTGCCAGTCTCTCCCCTGGCTGAGTCCACACAATTAATTTATCCTAAAAACATTCCTTGTTTAGAGAAGAATTCACTGACCTGATGGGCTATGGAAGATACACCTTCTTTCCTTCTTAGTCTGTAATTGTATATGTTGACTCTTTATTTGATTAAAGATTTAGGATCCAGATAGCAGAAATTTGATGTGCTTATTATTATATTTCTAGCATTAGCCTAGGGCCTCACACAGGACATGCACAGATATCATTTACTGAATGAATAAGTAGTTTGAGGACTGGACCGCACTAGAACATCAGACTGGGAGGGCTTGTCCATAGGTTCCAAATTCAGAGCACAAAAAGGAATGTTGATTGATTCTAGTGTTTGTCATAATTTGTTGTCAACCTGAGTTTTAGATATTCAGAGGACCATGAAAGTAGTAGGAGTGTTCAAACTCTGTTATTTGTTCCTTAATTAAATTCAGATTCCTCTGACTGTTATCCCTCTAGGAAATCTACTGATAACGTCTACTCAATATTTTATTATTGGCTCCACATCCGTAAGGAATTTAGAACATATTTTAACTACCAAAAGATAGCTTAGAAAGGGTCTGCTACTTTATAGGCAAAACTACTAAAACCTAGAGAATAGGGACTTATTCAAACTCAGACAGTATATTGGAGCAGAAACAGAAGTTGACCTAATATCTATTTTATAGCAACTCAGAGTTTATTACATTCCATGTCACTAGAATAATAGTTATTCCAATACCTACTTTTAATTTAATTTAATTAAATTAAACTAATTAATTTAATTTAAACTGTGCCAAAGAATGGCCAGAAAGCACACAAAATGTACTCCAAACTAAAGCTGGTTGCACCAAGACAGATTTGCATACCCCTAGTAAGAGTAAATATAAATGAAATGAGCAATTTCAATAGAGCGTGTGATTGTCAGAAACGAAGTGTGCAAAAAAAAAAAAATGGCATTCCTAGAACTTTGTCAAATTGTAGAATGAAATCAAGAATAATAACTACCAAATGTAATGAGTCGCTTGAAGAAATAACCTACCCTATAGAGCAGAAAGAAAATAGGTAAAGAAGCTACCATCACAGTGACTGGCAGTCTAAGTTATTGCCACTTCGTCCAGTCGTAATAATAAATGATTCTGTAAGCTAATCAATTCTAGAGAGGGATGGAGTTTATCGTAAACAAAATCAGTTGTACTTAGCCTACCTTAATAGGAAAATATGCCAGTGTTAGGGGATTTATCAGAATGTAATATTTCTTCCTTTCTACTAAACTCTTTCAAAACTTCCTTTCTACTGAACTTTTTCTTTTGGTTTCACCCATCCATACATACTTCTTTATTAAAATACTTGAAACTTTGTTTGAGAGTACAAGCTCCTGGAAGATAAGGATCCAATATTAATTAGAAAAGTGGAATCAGAGGGCCTTCCTGGTGGCGCAGCCATTGGGCACTGCGCTTTGGAGCTGTTGGCAGCGGAGACGGGAGTTTGAAACCCAGCCAGGGAGATTCCCACATGGCACAGCAGACCTTTCCTGCCTTGCCTGCTGCTCCCCTCAGCAGTGTATTTCCATCGATCTGCCTGTTCTGCTCCCCACTCTGTCTCTGGTAAACCCTCTCGCTGCCCCACACCTCTGGTGTGTACCCTAGCTTGTATGCATAAAAATAAATCTTTAAAAAAGGACATTTTAAACATCTTGACATTTAAACAGCTTACTTTGCAATTCATCATTAGGGAATGTTGACTGTTAGACACAATGCTGATCATTTATTGCAACATCTGTGTGAAGGTATAAGGCAAAAGAAGCTGTTCATGATAGTTCTGTATTGCGGTAGCATTAAAATTGCAGACAATGGAAAGAGAGCAGGTGTTTTCCCAGCAAATGTTTGTGATTAAGAAAAAAATCACCTCTTTCATATTCAAATAGACTATTGCAATAATTATAAAGGTAATAGGCGGGAAAATCATAAAATTCCTACTCAGTCTAAGTGTGCCCTTGACCATTATTCTGTAGACACATTTTAATGGGCTATGTTGAATGGCTGAGCTTGTGTTATCTGTTCTTCTCATAATTTTATTGTCTGCGCCCTGAAACACATCCCTTCAGTATTCCCCTGCTACAGGCTACTTCCTGTCTTTTATGTGTCTTGAAAATCACATCTCTATTATCAACAGTTGTGATTGCCACATCTCCAAACTCTTTCAAATACTATAGAAAAATATAAATGCTTAAAAAAGTAAAAAATCTAGAGGAAGTACTTTTTGTTTTCAACTTTCATTTAAAAGTTTTGCTACTTTTATGACAAAAATAGCCATTAGGAGCTATTAAAGTATCAGTCTTAATAGTTACCTTAATATTATTTTAATAATTTTAACTCCAGATTTTAGGATTACTGATGGAAATGAAAGACGTGCTACAATTATTATTTCCTGCTATTTCTAGACCAGGTTCAACATCTTGACCATCACATTACCAATCCCACCTTTCAGACTATTTTTAAATATCTAATAATGTTTAAGTGACTTCTAATAATAACAACAACAACAATAATAATGATACAGTGCCGCCATAGCAGACATTTAAGATATCTTGTGTTAATATGACCGTAAGTCTGAAATTTTAAGGCAAATTTCCATGTGGCCTCAAGCTCTACAGTATCAGATGGTGGATAGGTATAACCCCTATATATTTGGCTCAGCTTAAAATCTCTAGTACGAAACCCTCAGTTGGAAGAACAGGTAAACAAGTATAGTCTAGCATCTTTAGATTTTTCCAACTACAAATGTCAATGGGAACCCACGGCCACACTATTCAGATGTGACACCTTCTCAACTTCAAAATTCACAACACATCTTAAAGTCAGTGAACCAATATAATGAGAAAAGACAATAGTACCTTTAATTTTAAGACTAACTAAAATATCACCACTTAATATATTCCTGGTGATTCTGTTTAACTCAGTAAACATTTATTACACATACATTTTGTGCAAAATAATATGCTAGTTTTGATGGAGGAGGTCAAGTTGTGGCAGGAATAGCTAACACAGCAAAGGATATCATAATTCTTGACTTCAAGGTCCTTACCCTACAGTGCTTTCCTAGATAAAATACTATTAATGATTTGTATAATTCTATGATTTGAGTGTTTGTTGTTATGGGTTTATATATTGGAAAAACTCTTGGTTTCTGCTTTACTCACACAGAACACTTGTGACTCCAGCAATTCTTTCTCAACTCCTGGGCATTCTACAATTTAATTTAGTTTTGAGAGTATCAACCTGGAATTAGCCCCACATTCCACAGGTTAAGGACTCAGTCTCATAAGAAAACACACACACACACACCTACCAGATAATAAGTGTGATTGTCAACCTGTGCTACTACAGCCATCTCTAAATTGGAAGTTTCCTTGAACACCTCCTGCTGTTCATTTAATTTGCTAGAGTGGCTTACAGAACTCAGGAAACATTTGACTTATTATACTTGATACCAGTCTATAAAAGGATACAACTCAGAAACAGCCAAATGAAAGAGATGCACACTGCAAGGTATGTGGGCAGGGCCATCACTGTCCCTTCCAACCTCTCTCCCCTCTGCAGAAAATGGAGTTGTAACTAACATTCCACGCTCCTAATTAGGCTTGGGCTTTCTAGTGACCAGTCTCCATCCAGAAGTCCATCTATGGTTGCCAATTAGAATAAAAGATACTCCTATCACTCAGCCAATTACACATGTCTTAGGAAATCTGTGTCAGAACCAGTGACATATATAGGCAGATATATAGAAGCAGATATACATGTGGGTAAAGATGGAGATAGAAATAAATATCATTTCACTTTGTTGAAATCAGAATATTCTAAACAACAATGGAAATTGAGAATGCAAATGATAATAATTGATGGGTTGGCTCATGGAAAACCTTATGAATGAGGTGAAATTTTAAAGAATATGAGTAGTTAAAAAATCAGAACAAAGTAATGTAAAACAGTTAAGGAAAAGAATAGAAGCAGGACCACAGATAATGTGTTAAGGAAATGCCCAGGAATCCAGATTGACTGTAGTACAACATTCATAAAGAAGAATATTCTGGAAAAGCAGGTGGAAACTAGATCACTGAGTGCCCTAAAATGCAGTTTGGTAAGCAATTTGAACTGTAAGCAATGAGAAGTTATCAGCGGTTTCTTTTTTGTCTGTTCTTAGGTGGGTGAAATAATAATTAGAGTTCTGACTTAGAAAGAAAAACCTTGTGATCTTTTGCAGGGTGGACTGACTGGGAGTGGAAGGAAAGCAGGAGGCCACTACTCTGTGCAGAAATAAGTCCAGAATAGATATGCTGGTAGTGAAAACAGAGAGAACAAAGCCAATGTGAGTAAAATTATTTCCTTCTTTCCAAGGAAACCACCCATGATGGTTCATGGGTGACTTGGTGGTGGGAAATTTATGGGGATTACACCTAAGAGGAGAAATCAAAAATGAACAATGGTGTTTTATATATACACATATACACATACATGTATATTTAATGAAAAATTATGTCTTTTGTGATCATTATATCAATGAAAGTGTCATTAATATTTTTGCAGTCATTTATCTTGCCATATACTAAAATAGTTTGATTATAATGTAAAATTTTATTTTCTATGCAGTATTTGGGTGTGTGAAAATATTCTGAAGGTTGACAAAATACTGAAATTTAAGGATGTATTTTGTGGCCAAGCATATTTACATTCAGAGTTTTATGTTTTCTTTTATATATATATATATAATTTTTAATAGAGAATTTTTAATTCATCCAGTAGAAATGATAGGTTTTATTTACACTTATGCATATTAAACATTTTAGCCAAAGGAATCAACAATGTATGCCTTCCTACCCATTTTACTGTAGATATTCTTTGCTTTTCTATTGATTATTCTTTCCTTTTCAAACCATGTACAGAATGACTATAGTTAACAATACTATACTGTATATTTAAAATTTGCTTAAGTGGATCTTAAGAGTTCTCATCACAAGAAAAAAAAGTGTTGGGACTATGTGTGATGATGGATTTTTTCATTATGTACCATTATTTTATGTTCTTCTTAATATTTTGACAGTATAGGATTTTCAAGTGTGGTCACTATAGCTCTCCCCCCATCAGAGCACCCATAGTCCTCCACCATAGTCCATTGTGAGCTCCTCCTACCCCTAACTCACCCCTCCCCATCAACTCTCTGGATGCCTCAGATACATGGATCAATTTTCGGTTCCAAACTCATAGCTGAAAAAGCATAATAACAAAGAAGAATGGCCTCCTGGCTCAGATAGAAGTAAATTAAGTGTTAGGTTTCTTGTGCGACTTTGCCAAAGTCCTTCCCCACAATGCAGTTCCAAATAGGACTGTACTTGTCAGACTCCTAAAAATGAGTCACAAAGTCCTTCTTTATGTTATATTTCACTGACCCCTCATTGTACACCCTCCCGAGTCCTGCCGCAGCTCCGCCAGTGTGTCCACATTTTTATCTGCCTTCTGGTGGCTCATGGCTACCATGGAGCAGAGAGAGCCACTACAGCTGTCTCCTGGAGATGGCCTAGCAAGGCTCAGGGAGGTGAATTTTAATAGCAATTGTTTCTGAATAAGAGACTTACAAGGGATTTTTATTTACTCTGCACATTTTCTCCACATTATTTTGAAGTTGGAAAGGAAAACACCTATTTTAACCCCATCAATTTAAAAACTTTCCATTTTAGTGGGAATTTGAAGATGTAAAAATTTTCAAACAAAATAGGAAAAGTGTTTTAGACTAATTTAAGTTGTGCTAAAGAATGAAAGGAAACACACAAAACTTATTCTAACTCAAACTTGTCCACAGTACAAGCAATAGAATAGAATGGAAATGAATAGAGTGGAGATGAAATGAGAACATCAATATTATATGTGACTGTCATGAAGCCCATTGTTATCAAAGCACATGGAAGAAAACGAGGCTCTCAAAGAACTTTTAAAAGATGAAGAATGAAATATATTATAATAGTAATCAGATGTAATAAGCCACCTATGGCCATCACACACTCTAAGAATCAGAAAGTAAATGGATGAATAAAACACTTAGGTTTGACCAGATTGAGCACAGAGACTAGAGCAGACTCATGGATACCACCTCATCTCCAGCTGCAATGTAATCTTAATAATGGGAGAGGGTGTATCACAGTCTATTCTAGAAAGGAACAAGGCTTTCCTTTGCCACAATAGAATTTATCTCATACAATTTGTTTCCCAAAAATGATCTCTTAAAGGACCCTTTAGTTAAAATAATAAAGACAAAAAAAAAAAATCCACGCTGGACCTTGTCTTTTACATAATACATTTTATTAACCATATCCTTTGTTACTTCTTTTAATTTTTCTTTTCAGATAACTGTAGGTTTACATGCAATTGTAAGAAGTAATAAAGAGGAAACCCTAAATTTTCACCCACTCTCCTCCCATGGTAGCATCTTGCATCACTAAATACTGTATCACAAGGAAGAAATTAACATTAATACCATTAATTAGCCTTATCTATATATCATGAGTCTTATATGCTATCATTGTGTGCATAACTATATTTAGTTTTTCTAATTTTGCTATATGTGTAGATTTGTGTGAATACCAACACAGTCAGGATAGAGTAGCTCTGACAGAAGCCAGAACCCTTCAGTTCTGCTTTTATTGGCAGTCACCTTCTTCCTCCACTGACCGTGACTCCTGTTGGCCACCATCTGTTCTTTATTTCTATAACTGAAGTTTCAAGAATATTGAATATTACTTTTTGAGGCTGACCGTTTTTCACTCAGTGTCCTTCTATTGAGAGTCATCTAAGGGGCTGTAGCAATCAATAGGGTTTTGTTTGTTTTTATTGAATAATATTCAGCGGTTCAAATAGAGTGATGCTCCCACTTTATTTCCCTTATTCAAAATTGCTTTTAGATATTCTAATTTGTTCGACTTTACACATTTTAAAATTATTTTGTCTTTGTCTAAATTGCTAAAATTTTTATCAGAATTGCATTAAACTGGGCCTCCCTGGTGGTGCAGGAGTTAAGGTCTCAGCAAAATAAGGCTGTTGCCAGCCACTGCAATATGAGTTCCTTTCCTGGCCAGGGAGATTCCCACATGGCGCGGCAGACCTCTCCTGCCTGGCCCTCTGCTCCCCTCAGCAGTGTACTTCAATAGATCCGCTTGTTCTGCTCCCCACCGTGTCTCTGGTAAATCTTCTCTCTCTCTCTCTCTCTCTCTCTCTCTCTCTCTCTCACACACACACACACACACACACACACACACACACACACCATCTCTGGCCTACACCCCAGTTCTTGTATGCATAAATAAATAAAAATAAAAACTTAAAAAAAATAATAGTTCAAACTTTAAAAAAAAGAATAGTGTTAAACTTACATATTGATTTTAGGAAAAGTGATATATTTTTGCTATGTTGGTATTCCAAACCATAACTACAATATGTCTCCATTTATTTGAATTTCCTTCATCATTATTTTGTAATTTTAATCAAAAGGAAAATGTACAAATTTTATTTTATTTTATGAGTATTTCTCTTTTATTAGAGCATATAAATATTCCACATAAGTGTAGTATTAGCCTATAGAAATAGACCATTTTTTGTTGGTTGGTCCTATATCCACAATCTTGCCCAACTCACTTGTTATTTCTAAGAAGTTGTTTATTGTTTGTTTGCTTTTATCTTTTTAGATTTTGAGGGACTATTCACATAGATAATCATGAGAAATTTCCTTCCTTCAAATCTGAATACCTTTTTCTTCTTTTGCTTGGGTTTATTACCTTTTAAAGTGTAGTATTATAGATAGATAAGTAAATATACCAGTTTTTAACAGTATATACCTACAGTTTTATTTTCTATTAATAAAAGATAAAAACTAATTTGAATAAAATGAATTAAAGAAACAAAGATGGCAGCATAAATATTCTCTAAAGTGTTTTATTTTATAATCAGTACCAAAAATAACATTCACAATTCAGCTAGCAGATTTTGCTTAACTATATCAAGTATTTTGTTTAGAAAAATCTTTGTCTTTTCTCACTAGCAACTGTTTTCTTAAAAGTAAATCAGAACAAACAAATGTATATCTAATATTTGAATATATTGTAGTTTATAACATTAATCAAGCGATTTTCCTTTTAATCACTTCAAATAAACATGAATAATCTTACTACCACAAATTACTTATAATCAAGAGTTTCAATCTATTGTGAAATTAAAGCTCTTTTATACGTGTCTAAGTAAGAGATATAAAGTCGAATAGGAGGTTTTATTTTCTCTTATAACAATACCTCAAAAATAAAATTTCACACAAGTCTCATTTTACCTTTACACCAGGGAACTCTTACACTACCAAAAAACTGGATACAGGATTCATACAGTGGCTTTATTATTATGTCTAGAAGACCATCTCCCAAAGTGTGGTACTTGACATGTTAAATTAAACAACTTTCTAGGGGAAAGATTTTCACTGAAT
Organism: Scalopus aquaticus; assembly: GCA_004024925.1. Lineage (NCBI taxonomy): Eukaryota > Metazoa > Chordata > Mammalia > Eulipotyphla > Talpidae > Scalopus > Scalopus aquaticus. The sequence goes on along the minus strand of PVIJ01003819.1, from coordinate 43,172 downwards.
AGTTTAATTTGGAATAAAGTATATAATTTCCTTTTTAGATTATTACTTACTAGTTTATAAATTATTAAACTTTGCAGTACTGAAACCAATTTACTTTTGTTTAATTTAACTCACTATTTTTCTAAATTATTCAACCATTTAACATTACTCTGGAATAAAAAGCACATCCAGTTTCACAGAGTTTCTTAGAACTCTTGCATGGGAAAAGCCACATAGAGAAATGCAGCTCAGGAAATGCTGACCTCGCTCAGAAAGTGCTGAAGTTCTCAGGAACTTGAGGGAAATTACTGAAGTAATTTTGTTACCCATTCCTCTTGTCTCAGTCACTGCTCCGCTGGGTTTAAAACTACCACCTTGTTGTATATCATGGTCTCTCAATACAGGCCTGGATTACCAGTAAACTAATTTGGAAACATTTGTGCTAGCATGTTGTTGAGCAAATTTTACAGTGTCAATGCTTCACAGCTAACATCACAAGTCAAAAACTATGAACACTTATAATGCACATCACAGTGTTCAAATGTTTATTTTCTCCCATTCTCACCTCCCCTGTCACCATTAATTATGTCCAGCAAATTATAACTGTAAGTAACTCAGGAGTTGCAATAACCTTAAAAATTATTTTAGAGTCAGCAGACTTTCAACTTCACCTATATCACACCACTTGAACAACCAGTCACTTCATAAAGAAGGAAGAATATTCAAGCAAATGACAGTAATTCTACCTGCTTTAGTTAGTGTCAATGTAATACTAACATTAGGTCAATTTGAAAATATTTCTTAATTTTAATTTTGCCACATATATCAGCATTAATGTTGTAACTTTATATTGTTGAAAACGTTGATTATGTGTCTCTAAACTTGTTTACCCAATATACTATTCTAAAGTAAACTATCAAAATGAAGGAATTCTTTTGACTGTTTTATAGACTCCCTTTAGTCAGTCTACCCATTGTTCTCCTATTTTGTGAATCTTCCAAAACTCAAATTACTTTTAACAGAGCATTTATTGTAATTCATTTTTTTCTATATTAATGGAAAGTTACTGAATACATCTCTCTTCCAAATACTACAGCATCAAAATCTTCATGTGAAACTATCTATTTTATTATCTTAACAGTAACAAGTCAGTTGAGCTCTCTTTCAATACAAACACGGCAAATATTTTGACTCAGTTTAAAGCCACCATTGGCTTCTATCTATTTTGTATATTAGGTCTGTATTTAGCTAGTCTTATCTAGATTTCCTCACTCTTGTACTTTTTCTGATTAGTCTTTTATAACTAATCAAATCAACATTTTAATGTCTAACAAATGACAAAAGCAAAATGTATTTTCCTTTTATATATATTTGATCTCTCAATTTTTTTTCCTAAGGCTTATAAAATTTCACTTTCTGCTTACATTATTTTTCAATAAAGTTTTAACACTTTGAAATAGTGAAGAAACATCAATGAGATAGTAAAGTGTGAAATATAACTAATATTATGAGACAAAAATATACTTCACCTGATCTTTGTTTCTTAATTCATAAGGAAAATATCCTTAGTCATTCTGATGCATTTCATTTCTTTATTTTCAGATCACATAATATGTTTTTCTTATTAGCCACAGAGGTGTCTGTGTTTGTATCATAGAAAATATCTGGGCCTCTTAGTACATACAGACTTGGAGCAGATCATTTCAATAAATATTCAAGAGAGAGCCTAGTAGGATTTTAAAAAATACAGGTGTTGAGACCAACTAATTAGAATGGGGATTTTGTGTGAATTTACTCAGGGAGTTGAGTTATGGAATAAAAGATTATTAGAGTTATAAGGAAACTTGCAGAAAATTCTCTCATTTTGTCATTCCCAGAAAAGGGATGAGATTTCTGCCTAGTTAATTGTGCATTATTTCTAACAAATGAAATTAATTCTTAAACCAAACTTAGTTCTTGCAAAATTATCTAGACATATTAGCCTGATATTAAACTACCTCACTTGGAAATAGATATTCAGATACTCATGCATCTGCTGAAACAGAATTTCAGTTTGCTTGGCAGGCTAATTTGTTACAATCTCTCATAGTCCTGACTCTGTAGCATCTCCTTAGCTTTGATTCTCATTGCTAAATTATTTTCATAATTTCAGAAAGATATCTGAGAAGGAAAATTACATTTCGAATTTATTTTTAAACAGCAATCTGATAGTCAGATTGCACTTCTCTAGGCAAAGAGCTAGAAGATATGGATAACTGTTTCTTTTAATCAAGTGTTGTCTAACCAGACACTACTATACAGATCATGTTACAGAAATGAAGATGGGGGGGGCAATACCATTGTCCATAATTATGAGGACATTGATAACATCTGAGTGAGAGGATAAGTGTTGGAACCAGAAGACAGATTGAAAGTGGTTAAGAATAAGTAGACGATCAAAAATTGAGACAATATAGATTACTCTTAGAAGAATAAGGAAGAGTTGTGTGTAAACCAATAATCATATTTTCTTTCAGAAATTCAAAGCTGTCAGTCTATCTCTAATCGTCTCTGCTCTTTATTTCTAACATCTCACAGTACCTTTGCTCCCGGCTTAACTTGGTGTTGTTTACTTATCCTCATGAATCATTTAAAATGTCACTTTCTCTCAGAAGTCTTTCCTAATTAACCTGAATATAATTACCCTGTTTATGCATACACAGTATCACATCATCCCCACACCCCATTATAGAACTGAGATACTGTATTTTAATTATTTATTTAATTGTACGTCTACCTTGGTTGAGTCTGATATTCCTGAAGGCAGATCTCACATCTGTTCTGCTCTCCGTGGTCTTTCCAGTACACTGTGCCAGGGACAATCAATATTTACTAATGAATATTTTGAAAAATGAATAAATGAGTAAATGAATGTAAGAATGAATTACGGAGACCTGTGGTTTGAGGTTTTAAGAGGACTGAGGAAGGATGTTTACTTTGTTTCAGAAAGAGCAAGGTATTGATGATGTTCTTTTGGGATGAGAATATTTCTTTTTTTAGTCAAAAAGAGTCAACCAAGAATAAAGGTGCTACTAAGAGTTACTTTGTGAAGTAACACTCTAGAGAATTGCTTCCCAAGCTTAAGTGCACACAAATGATCTATATATCATTAAAAAGACAATCATGGTACAGTAGGTCTGGGATGGTATATATGATTCTACATTTCTATAAAGATCCCAAGTGATACTGAGATCTGAGAATCAAATTTAAAGGAACATTGAGCTTAAAAAGGAACAGCAATAAGTGTGTTTACTCCAGCAATGAGGAAACACTCCAGTTTACAGAGATAGGTACCTAGATAGATGAAGACAGAAAACTTGAAGAATTAAAAGTAGGACACTAAATTAATCTCATTGGATATTCTCCAATTTTAGATAAATAGGTGAACAATTACTTTAAATAATTTAAAATAGAGAAATGCCAGGACTTGCACAAAGAGGAAGTGTGTTAGAAAAGCTGTTGTGGGGAAAACCATATGGCAGTGGATCCCATCTTTGAAAATTTATAATGTATAATAATAAATTAAACAAAGAGGCCATTAGAAAAAAAAAGTAGCTGTAATGCTTTGCTGACTTACCTAAACAAAGCAATACCTGAGCCAGTAATACCTCAGGGTTAAGCAATTGAAACCTAAGGATAATTGATCACAAACGGTCAACTCAACTTGGCTTTGAGCTAGAGCCAGTCAAATCATTTCCTTTCTCGGCTTCGGCACCTTCTGTAGCTGTCTTTGCACTGACTGGTGTCAGAAATCTGCCCCTAACTACTTCCAGTTTGGTACTACCCAATTTGAATGATTTCTGCTCAAATAAACTCAAATTTAATATGCCTCACTCTATGATTTAACAACAAAATGACAAGTTATAGTCATGTTAATGTAAACTAGATAAAATGTTAGCTTTCTATCTTTTCAGACATTCCAACTAGCATCTTAATGAAAAGTTTAACTGAGGTAAATTCAACAAATATTTTCAGGCAAAAGGCAATCTGTCTAAAATTAGGCAGTGCAAGGAAATAGTAAGGTAGGTTATCTTGGTACCCCCTAGATTAATCACCCCCCCAAAAAAATCATAAACTTTTGCAGTGATTCAGTTAGCCCCAAGATATTTAAAAGTCTTTCTTTAGATGCATTTTGCATTATTGACTCAGGTTCCTTGGTCTTATTCTCCTACTTACTAAAATTTTAAGTATAAGACAAAGCTCAATTTCCTGTTTTTGTCCACTATGAGAGACAATACTATAACTGAGAATAATGATGTATATGTGGCTAGTAAATTCAACTGTTTCTGTTCAAAATTATTACTGCACTGTATATAACACATGAGGTACATATCACAGTCGTAGATATATATTCATTGCCCCAAATGCTACAATTTTATCATGATTTACTCTGCTAGTATAAACAATGTAAAAAATTACTTACATGACTGAGCAATAACATCAGTTTTCTTTCATAAAATTCAGATTTGAGAGGTAGCATGAACAGTTTTCATACTCCTTAAAGCTGATGTATTTCTCTATACTTTCACTTGAAATAGGTTTTGTTTATAATATACTCTTTTTCTAGAGCCCTCAGAGCTCACTTCAGAAATATGCATTGCATTTTTAAAGTACAAGAATATATTATTTTAAAAAAAGCTTTTATTATTGTCTCCACTTGAAAATATCTGTTTATGCAAGGCTTGACATTGAACAAATTATTATTATTATGATTATGAAACCATTAAGCAAGGATTCATTTATCCCTTAGGATAGAAATAATTGTATCAATGTAAACCTGGCTTTATAATAGATCTAATATTTCTAAATTTGCAGATAAGTTCCATTAGAGCTTTCCTTAGGAATATCTCTAGACACCAATAATAAAGTATTTGAAAAGAATACAATTAGTACTTTTTTTTTCTTCCCCATTTTCTTATTATTATGTGCATCATCTACCCTTCATGTTTGTCCTAAGTGGTTAGTTTAAACAAAGTTCTTATAATATGGCATCTGGGAGCTAGAAAAATTTTTCTGAGTAAAGGAATAAAAAAGATGTGCATTTTTTCCTTCCAAATTCTTGTGGCTAATCTTACTCATTTAACCCGTTGTGTAGAGATAATTCTGTTGTTTGCAACCTATTTTAAAGAAACCAAATATACAAATTTAAAAATTATAAAGCACATAAGTAAAGTACTAATATTTATTTTGTGGAAGAAGCTGTTATATTATTAAAGAGCAAGATCACTTGATACATTTACAATTGAATTTGATCATACTTTAAATTCAATTCATTCATCTGCCATTTCTTAGAAATAATAAAACAAACATTTTTAAAGTGAGATAAATTCCCTGAAAGAGGAGGCATGGGTAGCAGCGAGGGAATGACAGCGACCTTCTGAGGCAGTCTGCCAGCATGCTAAAAGCTTACTAAAAACTCTCCAGGGCAGGTGACATGGGCTGGATTTCAGACATAACATCTCTTGGCTCTTGTCTTCTTTGCTTCACCCTGGAAACAAACAATGACGTGCTAGTCTCTCTGTTGTTTATATTCAAATGAATGAATGTAATTATTAAATAGCTCTTCACATCCCTCTTAATGTTGATTATGTCAGCAATTTGCAATGTTTAACCCTCATTATTTTATAATTATTTGATAATTTTTGTCTATTTTAAGTTTCTAATTTTCCTCTTTAGCTTTTCAGTTCACAACAGAAAATGGATAAATGTTCAAGTCAGAAATGCATCAGAGGGAGCCAAAAACCAAATAATCTCACTTAAATATAGAATCAAACAAGTAAAAAAAAAACAAGCTTACAGATACAGTGAACAGATTGGTGATTGATGATGGAGGAAGGGAGGGGGCAAAATGGATTAAGCAGATACAAACTTCCAATTATAAAATAATTAAATCATTGGGATGCAATATATAGCATGGTGACAATAGTTAATATATTATATTGCATATTTGAAAGTCACTAAATATGTAGATTTTAAAAGTTCTCATCCAAAGAAGAAAATTGTAACTATGTATGAGAACATGTTAAGTAGAGTAATTATGGTGATCATTTTGCAATATATACAAACACCAGATCACTATGTTATATACCAAGACCTAATATAATGTTTTATGTCAAGTATTCTGCTACAAAGTAAAAGAAATGATGATCCCTTGGATCACTTTTAAGCATATGGTTAACAAGAACTGCATGGTTCCAATGTCTCCTTTGACCCAAATTTATTTTCTGTATAAAACTGTCCAAAGATTCTACTTTTATGAAAATGAACAAATTTTTTCTTCCTTCTATTTTTATTTTCCAAATTATCACTATGTATTACACCAAGTCAACAGCTTCATTGTGCTTAGATGACACCACTCTGGGCTAATAATAAAATCATATAAACATAAAAAAACAATTTTTACATGTTTTCATTCTTCCTTCTCTGTAAGAATTCCAACTCCTCTAAATTCATTCCTGAGAGTTTTTATTTTCTTTCAGACAGTGTCTCTTCTGTTTTAAAAGGAACAAGTAGTACTTTAAATGTCTTATGGGATTAATGAACTAGCTGAGGCATATTTTCATGGGATGGCAGAGAATAAGAGAGGACAGGTTAAAGCCTGCAAACATATTTCAAATCTATGCTGTGCATTATCTGTTTTTATTTCAATGAGCAAACCAATGTGGTCAAGTCCAACATCAGTACAGCAGATACTCACTTCATGCAAGTGAGAGCGTGTGAACATTTGGGTAATGTAATCTGCCACACTGGCTGACAATTCCTACATCCTGTCCCACCTGCACTCCCAGGGCACTAAATTTGTGATGTAAATACTAGAATCTCACTGCTGTTTCTTAGTCTTTTTGTGCAGAAGTTGTCTCACCCCCAGAGGCAGTCTTTTTGAATAGTATCCTTTCAGGATGATTTTAATCTGTTCCCTGCTAAAAGGATTATTTAGCCCTTGGGAAAATGTAGCATCTTTGAACCACCAGACTTGGAGCAGTGGTTACTTCCACAACCGCCCTGTCTCTTTGTTTCACACTGAAAGGCATTTTTAGTAAATCTTGCCATTTGGTTTTCTAGGCAAGAAGTAGGCATTCATCTCTACGTCCTCTGCAAACTCGAAGGGACATAGGTTAACACTTACCAATGTATTCTCCCCAGGGAGTATTGAACTCTTTTATGTAGCTTGATCACAAAGGTGGAAGAGAAAAAAACAAAACCCAGGCATCACAACTTCAGTTAAAAGTTTAAATTTCCCCACTCAATCCCATGCAGAAGATCACGAAACAGCAATGTAACATCTTGACAGCTCCATTGCCCTCATGTGCTGTAATTTAAGTCTCCAATTTAGAGTGCAGAGCTGGAACTAAAAAATGAAAATAGCAAGACTTCATGTTTGGTGTTTTCTTCCTTGACCCACCTTGCAATGCTGGTTTCAATATTACGAATCAGAATTACATAGGCAGGAGTCTCCCTGTTATAACCTAAAGAGCTTAAATCATGCTCCAGTTCTAACTTTATTTTTTCCCATCTAGATAGCATAATGTATAAAGCTACATTATTAAACTTTATTCTTTGTGCTAGCATCTCATTTACCTTTAGGAGTTATGTACTTTGAGGAGGTCCAACATTAAGTTAAATCTTTCCTATGTTTGTTATTGCAGCACTGGGTATCACTGAAGAGAAAGAGATAAAAGTCGTACAGTCCTGTAAGAATTCAGGGGTCATAAAAAAGCTCCTTTCTTTTTGCCTAAAATAACCCAAAATTAAAATAACTCTTCAGTATATTTATTGCTAACATTGATGCATAAGGATTCTTGAAATTTAAACATCAATATAGTTGCAAAAACTGAAATGTGAATTCATGAGCTTGGCTTCTCAGCTAAGAATCTGTATTACTGTGGCAATGCTTTAATACCTCAGTTTTCATTTATGCATCTTCAGGATGTTATGACCTCAACTGAGAGAGCACAGTGAAAGTGTTTTAAAACTCTAAAGTACTATGTGATCCATTGATAACATCACTGCAATTATTTCTGTCCCATATATTTTATTGAACTGCGTGCTTCTTACTCCAAAGGTTAAGGAATTATAAGGCATTTTGGAATACAGTGCTTTGAACTTAATGCTTAGAATGAAATTTTTGTAACTTCCACTATTTTGTACCTATTTTGAACATCCATTTCACAGAAGAGATCTTTACGACATGTTTTAGTTACTAAGCACTCTGAGATTCTTGGGGAAATTATGACAAAATTATTCTCTTTTTTATTGGAAAGTGCTTTGTTAGGTACTTGGGGATAGCTTTTTGACTAGTTGCTAGTTAAAGCCCTCCCCCAAATTAAACAGACATGCATTCACAAAATTATTATCACTTATATTTTAATCAAGATATTCACAATTAACTCTTTTATGAGGTTGGCTATAAAAAAATAATTACAAGACTGAGTTTGCTTAGAATAAAAGGTTTCTTTTTACATCCTTCACATATCTCATACAACCAAAAACTTAGTGTCCTTGTTTGTTTCCAATGATTCTTATTTAATTTTTTAAGTATATAAATTAATGCATTTATGGAAGACCTGAATATAGCTTATTTGTAATTAACTTTCTCATATCCACTTTGTATTATAAATTTTACAGAGTGCTATTTAGTCCCCTGGGCGTGCTTTGCAAAGTATCACATGTTGAATAGATTGAAACAATGGAAATGTATTATCTCAGTTATGGAGACTAGAAATGTGAAATCAAGGTGTCAGCAGGGACATAATCCCTCTGACATCTGTAAAGACTCCTTCCTTACTTCCTCCTAACTTCTGGTGACAGGTCAGATGTAAGAGAATGTGATTTATGAGGTGGATGTGGGAGTTGCTCTCTTTGAAAGCAAGGAGTGACTATCTCTTGTAAAATCCCCAATGGCATAGCTTCCAGGTCTCCACAAGTGATGTGCCCAGTTTCAGAAATCACTAGTATTGGAGCAATATCAAATGACATCATCTCAAAGTATTATGAAGGAAACAAAATCAAGAATAAATTTTATCACATGGAAAAGAAGAAAATATTTGGTAACCCTTCATCAGACAGTACAAAATAAAAGATAAGCAGCACATATTACATTCTGGTTGAGGATAAAATTTCTACTTCTGTCTGTGCTATACATTCTTATTACCTTCTTCTTATTTTTTTTTTTTTTATTGAGCCATCACCTTTAATTCTCAGGTCATACTTTCCCAAATAAGACCAGAATAGCCATGTGTGCTCCACCGTGTAGAGCAGAGAACTGGTACAATTAAATCTCACCACATAAAACAATCTAATAATTAACTGAAGACACAACTGGAATTTGACAATTTAAATTTGCTTGATTAATTCATTATTTTGAAAAAGAAATACCACGCAATTTAGCTCAGGACTGCTTTGTTCTTCCTTGAAATGGAAGATTTTTCTTTTAGTACCTTCTTATTCTCTCTCAATTTCTTCTTCACTGTCCCCCCGCATCTTCTAAGTGTCCTACATCTGGCATCATTGCTGGTTTCTCTATTACTGCAGTCTTTGCTTTTTAATCAGTCACCCAATTTTGCCAATCCGTACCTCACATTTTCTTCTACATTTTTCTCTTCCCTCTTTTCTCATTCCAAAGACTGGCACGCACATTATTTTTTCAGTTCAAAGAATCATGTGATGTTCAAACAGTTTCTGGACAGCAGCATGGGAATTTTAAAAGGTGAAGGAGAGAAAGCAAACTGCTAACAACTGATCTTTACAGTGAGGTGTTGAAGTCAGCGCAAATGCTCCCTCTGTGCCGTCCTGCGCGCCTCAGGGTCAGCAAAGTGCCCCTCACTCTGAGACTTATTGCCACTAAAATGTTGTGTTACAGTAAGTCGTTAAGATGCTGCTTCCTGTCTTAAATTGTGATTCAATAAAAGAATGCCAGAGTGTATTAGGGATGTGAGTCACTAGTTAGAATTGGGCTCTCAAACTCATGAACTTAAGAATAAAGTGGTTTCATAGGTCAGGAGAGATAATTAGTAAGAACATTATATTCTATCTTATGAATCATCTAAATACCATATTATTTTTTATCAGGGGGTTTGGATTATCCAGTGATGAACTATGTATAAAGTTATAGCTGAAAAGATGTAAAAGAGCTCTTATACTGAACACTGAAAACTCAGCTCAAGTTAGACGTTAACTTGTGGGTAAACATCCTTCCTTCCTTCTTCCTTCCTTCCTTCCTTCTTTCCTCCCTCCCTCCCTCCCTCCATCCCTCCCCTCCCTCCCTCCCTCCCTCTCTCCCTCCCTCCATCCTTTCCTTCCTTCCTATCTTGTGCTAAATTGGTTTACATTGTTATTTTTTTGTATTGTGAAAATATAGGATCCCCCTTCCAGTGTCGTTACCATAATGCACTCCAACCCCCAAATCACCTATAGCCCACCACTATAGCTCATGGTGCACCCTCACCCCTGAATGTCTTAGTTCTACAGTCAGCTTTCAAGGGCTCTGATTTTTACTTTATTTTATTTTATTCACATTTTACAAAGAACAGTTTTATTTAAAAAAGGAAAAAGGAAAAAAAAGGCACCTGCAAGATACAGGAGGGCAAGAGAGCTCAGGCTATGATTTTTAAACTTAACTATAGCTCATAAACATTTTTAGTATGCTTATTCTCAGAAAAGAAAATAAGAAATCACATAACTATTTGTGTTTTTCCATCAAAAGAGTAAGTTTTTACTTCCCCAAAAGGATGTGCTTCTATCTTTAACTTTTTGGTGAACTCTTCAGGCTTTTACTTGACTGTTTTTGTTGGAGTTAAGAAGTTATTTCACTGCATTTACATTTTCTGGTAATATATTTAATAATTGCCCTTTAAACTACAGAAACAGTTCAATTTGTTTCAGTTGTTTTCCTAGCTTGCCATATCTAATTCTCTGTTGCCCTTTTTTCAGAAGTTGAATTTTTTCCTTTTCATATAACAAGCCAGTTTTATTTGATGATTCATCTTGTTTTAGAGTAATTAATTTTCTTTTCATAAAGTCTTCCACCGTTTCCTACTAAACATTTATTTCTCCATAAACCCCACAATCTGTTTTCCTTTTTAAAAATCTGCTAAAAATAATGTAATTGAAATCGACAATCTCTGCGAAAACTAAAAAGTTAGTCAGTTAAGATTTTCTTTTGTTAGGAACTCAGAATATGAGCCCTCCATCCCTAGATTAAAGAGTAGTATACAATAAATTTGTCAAGACTTTACAAAAAATTCAATGCATATCCACTTTGGGGTAAGCATGGAAGCTTTTGTATTAGCAGAGGTAGTAACAGGCTCCACTGAGACTCATTCTGGAAGAAAAATGAGGCAGCTACTATGTAACTCCTCCACAGCAAGCTTTTCTGCATTTTTGAATGGCATCAACTCAAGTTGAATCTACAGATGTTAGTGAACAAAGAATGTGTATTTATGTGCAGGGAGCCCAGAGAACACGTCTGGATTCACAGCTTTCTGTTTTCAGTCATGTGGAGTTTAGAATATATTCTGGAAGAGGGCCTCCCCGGTGGCGCAGCGGTTAAGCGCTGCGCTGTGGAGCTGTCGCAGCGGTGACACGAGTTCGACGCCTGGCTGGGGAGATTCCCACATGGTGGGGCAGACCTCTCCTGCCTCGCCCACTGCTCCCCTCAGCAGTGTACTTCTGATCTGCCTGTTCTGCTCCCCGCTCTGTCTCTGGTGAACCCTCTCGCCGCCCCACACCTCTGGCCTGTACCCCAGCTTGTATGCACAAATAAAATAAATCTTTAAAAAAAAAAAAGAATATATTCTGGAAGATCAGCCAGAAAGAAGGTCTTTCTTAGCAACCAAAATATGAATTAAGAGAACTGTTAGTTTATGAAAATTACCATAAATTTAGAAAAATGAATAAATGTAAACCCAAACCCAGTATTCTTGGTTCCCTGAAAACATAAAGCTCTGTTTGCAGCACCAGGTTGGACTCATTTCCTATTTATTTTTGGATTAGATTATTAAAGCTGAAATATAATCTAGAAAATACCCCTTCATTTCAAAGGAGAAACTCAGTTCACTTTATCAGCAAATTACCCAGCAAGTGAGGACAGAATAGAAACAAGAAACCAGATTCCTGACTTCAGATTTACATGCTTCTTGTCTTGCTTTATTTACCTTTGACCAGTCACATATCTACACAAAAAACTTCCCAATAGAGAAAAACAGGAGGAGAATTTGAAATCATTTTAATCACTTTCAATATCCCTTCCTAGAGTCTGTTATATCATTTAGTAAGTGTGAAACTTTTAATTAACAATCATGATTGTAGATGATTTCTGATTTTGTTTTTAATTCTGTGGATTGTGATTAAACAAAAAATATGTTCCAGATTTTGAGATACTAGGTGGTATTGCACAGCTGTCACTTTACTGAATGTGAGAAAAAGTCCCATGAGGTTTATGAAGTATACCCTTGTCTAGCTTCAGGTGCTAGTATTAAAATTCACATTACCAAGAATAAGTATATAGATAAATATATATATATATATATGAAATACATGTTTAAAGTAAATATATTGATTACTTTATATGTATATAATACATATAAGTTTATATATATAACATATACAATACATAAACTTATCTGTATTATAAATAAATATTTATGTGTATAATACATATAAATGTATAAAATTCCTCAATATACTTGCATGCCTCACTCCCATATTTCCCTGTAATTTCTGTAAAATGTCACCCTATCAATGAGATAGCCTTAATCATATTATATAAAGTGGAGACTTTTCGACCCTAAGACTTATTTCTCTTCTGTCCTTTATTTCTCTCTATTGCCCTTATTATTTGAAATGCTAATTTTTGCATGTTTATTTTTTAATTGTCCTATTCTAGAACTATAACTTCCATGAGCTAAATCTTTGTACAATATGTGCACTACTATATGCTCAGAGTCTAGAACAAAGGCTGATATTAATTAGTATTTAATGCTCGTCCCCTGGATACCCATTTCTCCAGTTTCCTTCACTTCTAAAAATATATCATCATTGCCTTTCATTTTGGACTCTTGGGCCTTCTATTTGTAAAATGATGCAAAAAATGAAAATTTGAGATTAACTAAGTTACTAAGGATAAATTACATGAGCAAAAACACAGCAATGCAATGGATCTTGGTAGGATATACATGCTTCATAGGGAATGAAAACACACATATCAAGTGTAATGAGTTTTCCCCACTCCTGACCTTGCTTTCTACATTGTAAAGTCTAATCCTTTCTCAGAATTTCCATAACAAGTTCAATAAACATCTATCTTTGTTATTATACCTTGCCTTATATGTTTGGAAATGTTGGACTCTGTAACATAACTATGAGTCTCTTGAGACTGAAGACAGTGCTCCATCTGTGTTTCTCATGAGATAGTAACATAGAGAGATGCTTGTAAATGTTTACTTAGTTGACTTGAATTAAATATTACAGTGAAAATAGCACAAGAAGAATTCCATGAGGCCTTGTATATTAAGTTCCAGTGATTGGAGCAATTCTTGGAGATAATAGGAACCTAATAAATTTGGAATTAGTAACTATAATAATTAACAAAGAGACTTGGAGACCTCCCTGGTGGCACGGTGGTTGAGCGCTGTGCTGTGGAGCTGTCGGCAGCGTGCAATGCAAGTTCGACGCCCAGCCGGGGAGAATCCCACATGGTGCGGCAGACCTCTCCTGCATTGCCCGCTGCTCCCCTCAGCAGTGTATTTCTGATCTGCCTGCTCTGCTCCCCACTCTGTCTCTGGTGAACCCTCTCGCAACCCCACGCCTCTAGCCTGTACCCCAGCTTGTATGTATAAATAAATCTTAAAAAAAACAAAGAGACTTGGAAAGAAAGGCAAAAATTCAGAGAAAAGAGGTTAATCAAGTGTTTCATGCCAAGAACGAAAGACATTTTAAAGCCTAAGACAAAGAGATTTATTTAGAAAGAGATAAAATTATAGATCATCCACTATTTCTTCCATTAATTTTTGTATGGATTCATACATTTATTATATTTGTAACATTTATAACAGCCAATTTTTGATTACTAACAGTCTTCCATTGGGTACTTAAGTACTATACAACTCTGCCCAAAAGATTTCACTTTTCCTTCATTCATGAAAAAATATACCACCAGCTAAAAAGATACTCCAAAATTTGTTTCAGTTATTTAATTTCTCCATTCTTACTGAGATAATTCACAAATAGTTCCAAGAGACCCAAGTTCTCTACATGATCATTAATATTGCCAGTTACAGTATTCATATACTCTTACCTCAAATAATATTGACATAAAAGAAGCTCTTTCCATGTTTTTTAAACTAGACACTTTTAATTTACTGTGTATACCATAATAACAAATTACTCTTAAATTCCTATGAACAGAAGGCTCAAGTCCCAAAGATCTTTTACTTAGAAACAAAAATATTTATAGAGTGACCCTTGGAAATCCATCATTCTATTAGGTGCTTGTTAACCACTGCAAAAAAAAATTAAGTCTGTATAGACACTGAAATAGCTTCTTTCCCAAGAAGTCAAATCCCATAAATTCAGCTCAATTAAGTCTACTCAAACTAATTTGATCAGAAAATCACCAGGAATCAGAAGCATTTGCCACTACTGTCAAACACAATATCCTAAACTACTTTCAAGTTGAATCAAAGACAGTGGTAGGCTAGAAAAGAGAGTATCCACAATAAATGACTCTAGATCATTTCTTTGGGTGCTTCTAAAGGAATATGGATTGAATTTATTGGAGACATTGTGCATTGTATGTATAATTGAAATATAGCACTGCCCCATAAGAAGCCAATGGTAAGCTCAAAATCATAAATAAATGCAGATATAATGTGTTAGGGTACTGGGAATTTTTTAATTACATATATGTATATCCATATACATAATTATACATAATAATATATAAATTATATATGTCATATGTATCAATGGCAAGTTACTATTATTTCCCTATAGAATTAAAGAAATAGGTGCAGTGTAGCTGCAATAATGTTTCTTACACAATATATTTACAGTTAAAAGGAGGGTTGATACATTGGTGCATTTGTGGTAGAAAAATATTAAGCCTATAGTTTTGAGAAATTGATATTTATTTGATAGACTTGCAGAAATAAAGAGATATTTGAACAATAATAACATGATTTAAAACTACTAGAATATAAAAAATGAAAGTAAACCTACTATAATATAGGGGAACAACCTTTCCAGAAATACTTTCACTATTTAAAAGTTTTTCTTTATTATATCACTTATCTCTGTTAGAGCACTTTTCCATAAGTTAGCATTTAATATTCCAAGTCTTATATTTAAGCCCAAAATATTTACTTATACAATTCTCTTCATGAAATGTGCATTTTTGATTAGCTTATAGTCCTTCTTAGTTTTGAGCTTATAAGAAATATATTACTTTTATTCAGTATACTAATATTAAGCCATCACCTTTCTTTCCCTTATAACCTTTAGATTCATGGCCTTATAAAGAAATAAAGGATTTTTTTTAAGTAGTATTTAAACATGCGGCATTTTTACTGAGGGAAGGATATTTATTTACCAACTCCTTTGAAGGAAAGCATCACATACTGAGAGATTCTCTCTATTGCACTTACAGGTAAGATAACTAAGAAAGGAAAATAAAACTTTTGTCCAAGGACTCCTGGTTGTTTGTCAAACTTATTTTCCCTTCTTGATTATCTTAGCTATTTCAAAAGAACATGTCTGCCCATAAATAGAATCTTGTATATTTCTTACAGAGAGGCCAAAGCCTCAAATCCTCTGGGAGAGCTGATGCTTCTCCCTGAGATCTAAGAAATCCATTCTCCTTAATAACAAGGTTATTATTCCCTAAGGAACATATCCATCCCAAGGTTGCACACATATTGGGGCTCCTGCTGTTTCTGACCTATGAGGGTTCTAGAAACTAATTCAGTCCACGATCATGAAAGATTCATTTAAATATTCCATTATAATCTCTTCATCAGTCTCCCTTTGAAAACCTGTTTGTTAGTTTCTTCATGTCCAAGATCAACAAAAGTTCAGCTTACATGGAAATGATAGTGTCACATAATATTTCAGTCAGCTTTCTCCCAGACTCTTATCCCTTTAGTCCTTGTTATTGTCCTCCACTGATAACCTTTCCTTCACTATATTTATTTGAAAGCTTTTCCCATCTTTTCTCTGACTTATCAAGTACTACCTTTTCTATTCTACTCTTTGGAAATCACATTCCATGTTTACTCAAACTTTTCACAGAATCCTCATCGTCTTCACTCTCTGCCCACAACAGAAATACAAATACTTTCTTGGAGCGAGAATGTTTACACTGTCATCCTTTCCAGGAGCAGCTATTTTTATGTTCCATGTTCCATAAGCTATTTGACAATATGAATTCTCCAGTGCTGTACTTAATCTGCATTGTTATCAGTCTCCATTTATCTGAACCACAAAATTTCCCTAAATCCTAATTTTCCAGCATTATTCCATAATCTTGACTCTTTGAACACCTTATTTCCATTAAACTGTTCTCACATTCTCTTAAGCCATCTGCATTTGCAGTCATGGTCTCTTTCTTGTCAGTATCCAGAATCATCTGACTTCTTTGTTTTGTTTGTTTGTTTGTTTATAATTTCCTGGTAGTATCCTCACTGTTCTCAGAACATGTCAAGCATTTTCTTCCTACTTTCTCTTTATGCAAGCCACCTTCTTTTTGTAGAAAACATAGGTTCGGCAAAAGTAATCAGTTACAATTACTAGGGGGATGGGAGAGAAGGAGGGACATATCTCAAACAATAAAACATATTATTGGCCCACATAAATGAAAGTGAGAGGGAGGTCAAGTTTTAGAACTTACTGATCCAGACCTCATTGTAACCAAGTTCATTGTATTCTTTTCATCTTTTGGTTCAATCCAGAATGCTGGGTCCATTAATAAATCTAACACTTACATTCCAAGGACATTTTCTAGTTGGAATCATAATGAGATGTCGTCTCTTTTATATCCAGAATTTGATTAACATCACCCTTCAGAGGATGGGGTAGGTGGTTAGGTCAGTAGGTAGATAGATGCTAATGGAATATCCCTATGTTCCTTTGTTGGATATTCAATATAATTTGGAAATTGAGTTTAAAGAATTTAAAGGAAAGGTTAGCTCCTATAGTCTTTAGAACAATGTTTTGTGAATCTCATTTTTGTTTGAGAAATATGTTCTCCAAGTGAATGCTTTTGTGCAGGGACTAACTACTAGAAGGATATCAAAGGAGAAATATTCTTACAGAAAATAGGAATTAGTAGTGGTTCCTCATCCATCCTGGAAGTTTCTGATAGTCAACTAAAATGCTCCAGGACAACCTAGTGTCCCACAAAATACAGTTTTAAAACCACTGTATTAGACTGTTTCTTAAGAAATGTTCAAATATATCAGCCATATTACTAAGAGTAACTGAATATTAACTAATATGAGAATGTCATATGAAATTGTTATTCTTTGTTATTGATTGAAAAAAATTTACATATTCTAAATACCAGACATTCTGCTATCATAGTTGATATTTAATTATGAAAATTAAGAAATCGATTGTGATTCTACTTCAATGCAGAACCTTTGGATTCCTGCAAAAAGATATCAGGACTGCCTGTAGATACAAACAGGACTTTCTTGTAAATCATAAGATATGCTCTATCTACTTCAAAGTCAACGTAGTGTTAATATATTTCTCATGGGAAATGGCTTGATCAAAGCAAATTATGCATTGGTCCATATTTAGAACAACATCTAAGTCTCATTGGACCACATCTGGGGCCAGATTTTTATTCACATAACTAAAAACAAGACTTTATTGAGCTGAAAGCCTCCTTTGCATTTTGAGTTATTTACATTTTAGACCTTTGACATTTTGATTCATAGTTTAAAGACCAAACCTGCAGCACATACATTTCTCTGCCCCATGAATTACCACCATTCCCTTATTGTTGAGAAATAAGAAAAGGAGATAATAAAATGTCAAATATTTTTAGTAACCAGTGCAGACACCCTGCAAAGATATTACCTTTCTAGAAGAATAGTCAAAGATCAATCACATGGGAGAGTTCATAAAGTGTATTAAACTCAGGTATCTGAATTGGTTTCTTGGGAGTTAGTGTGTCTTGATACTGCCTGTCAACCTCTTATCAAGGACAACCACCGTGATGAATAAAGTGAGCTGTAGAAGTATACATTTGAAAACTTCTTGTTTCTACTTCTTAGGCTTCAAAAGCTGTACAGAACTTTGGTTATGCTCAAGTCACTCCATTGTCTAGACGTCCTTCTGCCTAGAACACTATTTTCTTTGTTTTTGCATAAACGCTCTTCTCATTTACGACTTAGCATTACTTCCTAAAGGAAGCACTTCCTAAACTCTGAGGCTAAGGTGGGCTACCTTGTTACATACTGTAACCCACTAAAAATCTAGCCTAAAACAATACACTATTGTCAGTTTAATTAAATTATGTGTTTACTTGAGGTAATCACATATATTTCCCTACTATAATGGCAGATTCATGCCTGTTCTGTCCTCTCTAAGCCAACATTTAGCATCAGACACAGCTCCTTGTACAAGCTTAGGTAGTCAGTGAAGACTTTTGACCCCTAATTTTAAAAATAGCAAATAATAAATGGCAGTGTTGGAAAAAATTAAAGTTTAAGTCTCACCTTATAACAGTGTAATCTAAAAAGGTAAGGTTCCATGTTCCCTGACCCACCTAATGAAGGGTGGAGCTGAGCTGCAAGGGGAAGCTGTAAAGGACTTGAGCAAGAAGACTTTCAGGAAGAATTGGTGAAGTTGCACTTGCTTCTTGGTGTTTGAAAGAGAGTTGGGTGAGAGACCCATAGGGAGGCTGACAATGGAAGCCTTTATCTTGACTTGTACTTTGACTTTGCTCCTTTCCTTCCAGTCTTGCCTGGCCCCTTCAACTCCTTTCTTATGGTTGTCTACCAGCAGATGCCTCAGACATGTGGCAACATTTTGGGCCTAGTGGCCCCACTTTGGTCCAACCCTATGTGGCTGGACATTGACCGATGACAGGATGGGTAAACTTAGGTGTTTTATTGGGAAGTTATTTTTCTTCCTTCTCTTCTCTCTCTATGCTATATACTAATTCTATTAAAGCCTTACACACTAAAACTATGTTTTATCTTTATGCAGTGGATAACAGAACCCATTTAGAGTGTGCAAGTTTGGGGATCTCAGGGTACCTCTCTGTCTGCCCACTAACAAACTCAAATATGTTTAATAGGGGCTTAAGAGAGATTGTTAAACTGTTACTCTGAATTGCACTCACTCTTAAGCTTATTTAGCTAAATGAAATGACCTTTATATACCAAAATATTTTAATTGGATTATTTTTTTTTTAGATAATACTAGTGTCTAACTGCGTATGATTTGGGGGTATAGGTTCATACCTTTTCAGACGTATGTGCCACACTATGCACAGCACCAAAACATCGACAAACCTCTGTTGTATTGCATTGGACCCCCTCCCCACTTTTGTTTCCCACACACACCATTCCTTCTGGCAGCTTCAATTCTGCAGTTAGATTTCTAGGGTTTGTTTTGGTTAATTTTGTCTATTCCTTTGCTTCTTTATATATCATGTATGAGTAAACTCATCAGATACCTTTTTTCCTCCTTCTGCTTATTTCATTTAATATAACACCCTCCAGTTTGATCCACAATGTAGCAAACAGTAAGATTTCATTTTTTTTTTTTAGTTAAGTAGTATTCCATTGTGTGTGTGTGTGTGTGTGTGTGCGCGCACACACACATACCACATATTAATCTTCTCATCTGTCTTTGGGCACCTTGTGCCATACTTGTCTATTGTAAATAGTGCTGCAATGAACATAGGAACGCATGTATCCCTTCAAATTAGTGTTTTTGGATTCTTTGGATAGAAACCTAACAGCAGAATTTATAGCAAATTATTTTGAAATCTCTCTCCTACTACTACAAAAGATGAGAACTGTGTCATCAAAAAAGGCAGAAAATGAGAAATGAATAAGAACAATGAAATATCAAAGGAGAAAAAAAGCACAGTAAAGAGGGATCTAAGTAAAACTAACATTTGCTCTTTCAGTGAACTGATGGTTTTCCTAAGATCCTTTTAATAGGCTAGGCAAGTAAACGTAATATGATTCTTTCCTCAGAGGTTTCTTTACTTTAGCTTTTCCAAATAAGATTAATGTTTTTGTTGATGTTTTTGTTGCTTACTCATATGCTTTAAACAATTTGATATCTGGCTTAATGCCAGACGTAGAAATATACAGTGACTGACTTTAAAATTCAGCATTCTCTGGATAACATTTTTTTGGTATATTTGTGTCAGCGCAACTATCGAATCAACAACAATAAAATGTCATTATACTGTTGTTGAGCCACTATTTTTTTCTTATCTTATTTAGATAAGACATATACTTATTTGAGAATATTTATTTTTTTACCTTTTTATAGTTAAAGAATATCTGTCTAAATGTTTTATAACAATCCTTCAAGCAAAAGTTCTGCTACCACAGTCCTCAAGAATTAATTTTTTATGTGGGGACTGCAATATATTTAACTTGATTTATTCATTAAGCTTAAATAAACAACAATTTTCAAAGTGATTAAAAATCACAGTAAGACATACAATGACATAAAGAAAGTTCTTTATAAACAGAAGAAAAGATGGCTCTGAAAGAACAGCCAAGGTGATTCAAGATATCTTCCAAGAAGACCTCTGAGGGTACCAATATAAAAGTTATAATTATCCACTTGATCAATATCTAAACATCATAGGCAGTTATTCTGTTACTGAAAAGAAAGCCCATTTCTTAAGGGACTGCAGCAATAATCAACTAGCAGCACAAAGCTATAACAACTCATTACTTTGGTATTCAGATGTGATGGATAGAAAAATAGATGGATTGTTGAGAAACTACGTATACACCTCTGCCAAACACAACATGCAAACACAAGCGCCTCAATTAAAAGATAGGGTTATCCATATTTATCTGACTATGCTGTTACATAAATTGAAAGTTGAAGTAAGGTTCATGCAACAAAAATTCTAACAAAAGTAATTGTTAATTGATTTTGAAGGGTAATTGCTTTCTTACTCTCTACCTAATCGAGGAAGAGAGATATTGAAAACAAAAATCCAGTCACTTGACCTGCAGAACAGTATCTTCACTTCAGGCGCTGCTATGTCTATGCACTGACTTTTCCTTTTCAAGCTATTTAGATTTGTTTGGGCTTTCCAAATATTAAATAGCATGTTAAACAAATTCACAAATAAGCAAAGTGTCTGTCAGCAAATCAACAACCCATGCTTGAGTGTCAAAGTAACTGCAGGGAGGTAACAGAGCAAAACATAATCAGATATGCATTATGCTCCCCTGAGGTTCACTCAAGAACCTTCTAGACCTGGGATGACAGTATGCTTCAGCCAATCCAACCCAACAAATGACCAAAATTAAAAATTCTTACAAAAAGCTAATGATCCAAGGTGATGCTAACTATCAGAACAGTTTAAATAAAGGAAACCCACATACATTTTAAAAAATACATTTTTCTTCCCATTCATATATCACCAAGATTTCAAAATATATAAATTCATTTACATAAGCTTCAAGTTCTGTAGCTCTCTCTAAGGAGTTTGGATAGAGTTTTATTCAGAACATTTTTCAGATTAATTAAACTCTAATCTGAGCTCACCTAATAGTAAAAGTAACAAAAGGAAAATTAATTTACTCAAAAATTAAAATGATGTGTTGGCTTCCTCTTTCCATCTATGAAATGGAAATACTCAGCACCCATTCCCTGTGGCACCTAATGCAATTTGCTAGATCAGAAGAAAGAATGTATGAGAAAATTTTCACAAGCATAAAGGACTCTACAAATTCTCAGTGATTGTATTACTCTTCCTTTTTCAGACATCATCCTGCTTCAGATATCATACAAAATAATTACAGGACAGAGAATGTACTATTATTGTCATCCATGTAAATATTTCACCCAACATAACCTCCTTCATAAAAATTCTTTCACAGAAGTATATGGTTTTAATTATTTCAAACAGTTTTCAGTTAAATATCTACAGTATTCATGAGATGACATACCTAATTCATAGTCAATATTTCTTTGTGACAAATTTGGATAAATAAATTTTGATTCTGAGTAATTTCTCATACAGGAATAAATAGTACAGATACATTTTACTGGATGAAATACTTCTTCATCCATGGCAACTTGCATTTTTTTCAACACTAACGGTATACATTAAAACTTTAAAAAAAAAATTTTTTTTTAAAGATTTATTTTTTATTTATACATACAAGCTGGGTTACAGGCCAGAGGCGTGGGGCGGCGAGAGGGTTCACCAGAGACGGAGCAGGTAGCAGAACAGGCAGATCAGAAATACACTGCTGAGGGGAGCAGCGGGCAAGGCAGGAGAGGTCTGCCTCGCCATGTGGGATTCTCCCCGGCCGGGCGTCGAACCCGCGTTACCGCTGCCGACAGCTCCACAGTGCAGCGCCTAACCGCTGCGCCACCGGGGAGGCCCACATTAAAACTTTTTATTAAGGTTCATTTTAAAATTTAGTGAACACTAACCAATGTTTGGCTATCCAGCATTTGCTATGTTCAGAAAAACTCCACTCTACAAGTCTTGATAGAAAGGTGAGTTTACAAACAGTTTTGAACCTAAAATCCTAGAAACTTCCTTTTCTAACCTGTCTAGCAACTCAGTCAATCATTCAGATACATAAGAAACAAAATGTTGAGCTTCAAGCATAACTTGAAGACTTTTCTTTCAAGAAGAGTTCCATCAACGTAATTCCCATGGGTAACTGAGACCATGCACATATGGTGTCATATTCTATGCCAGCAGCGCTAGTGGTAAAAGTTATGACAAAATATGTCCAACGGTGGTAGCATTAGAATCCTCTCTACCTTGTTCTGTCCTGATTTCTGCTATGATCTCATATCACTCATCAATCTCCCCTTTTCCCTGTAATTTTATAGTCCTTCATTCTGTTTGAAACTCAATATTATCTTAATAGTTTCCTAGGTCAACCAAAGTCACTGATATTGTTGACACACTATTGATATAAAAAATATAATTGAATAAGTATGTAGTGAAGCCACATTTATATGTGAGCACATGCTTATCTAAGTTTCAGAAAATAAGATGAATACCTACTTAGGAATAGAATATATAGAACAGAAAAAATAATTTGAAGAAAATGTATGATGGAATAAGCAGCAAATTAGTTGTAATTAATTGATTCATTAGTAATTATTTTGGTAGAAAAAATATTGAAAGAAAGCTTTCTTTTTTATTTTATTTTTTTAAAGATTTATTTATTTATTTATTTATGCATGTAAGAACTGGGGTGTAGACCAGAGGTGTGTGGGGGCGGGGTGCGAGGATTGACCAGAGACAGAGTGGGATCAGAACAGGCAGATTGAAATTCACTACTGAAGGGAGCTGCGGACAAGGCAGGAGAGGTCTGCTGTGCCATGTGGGAAGCTCCCTGGCTGGAGTTCAAGCTAGTGCTGCAGTGGCCATGGATAGCTTCATAGTGCTGAGACTTAACCCCTTGTGCCACCAGGGAGGCCCCACATTCTTTTTTTTAATGGAGAACTTGTGCCAGATGCTAGTCAAACTACATTAGCATCTTATGTAATCTTTAAAACAAACTATGAGGTAGGAATTAATATTGTGGATGTGAATGTGAAACTTGAGACTAATGAATATCAGATAACTCTGCTATTCACACGGTAAATATAAGGACCAAATGTGAACCTAGGTCTATCTGATTGTCAAAAAAGAAGTTTTTCACCATCATAATACTCCCATTATTGTTCACTTGTAGTTAATTTGTTAGTCATTGTGGTTGTATAGAGAAGGATTACTGGCATACATCAATATTAATTAGGAAAACAAATTAATATTGGAATTGACATATTTAATGCAGATTTTGCTTGGGTCCAAAATTTAAATTATGCCCTTGCAAAAAATCCTTTTCAAATTTATATATTTCAGTTATTTATGTATGGTCTTCAGTAACTCTTTATAAAAATAATACAGCATAGTGTATTAAAGAACAAAGTTATAAGTTTTCATTGGCTAGATTTATGATGCAATAAAAAAAATTGAGTAAATTATTTCTATCCCCCAGCTTAATATAAATGTTTATTTGTTTTATGAAAATGCATAAATTCTCAGTCATAAGTTGGGAAATTTAAATGTGGACCATTTTTCTTCAGTCTGCATGGAATGCCACTTATTTGATATATCTCCCTGCCCTGGCTCAACAAAGTGAAGAACAGGTTTCACCTTAAGTTTCCTGCACCCCACAACCTGATCTCAGGACGTAGTCTGAAATGTCATAAAACAGAGTCAGAGTTAGAGCTGTAGAATTTGTCCCTGCTCGCCTAAACTCTGTCACCACTTTGTCAAATCTTTCACACAAGCAAAATTAGTAAATAAAAGTAGGAAGACTCATTCTTATTGTTCTATTAATAATTTTTGTTAATAATGACCAGAGAGTAGAGCTTGCTGTCTTAGAAAGTCACAGTTGTGTATGTGGAAAGCCCTGCCCTCATTAGAGAGCACATGCACAAATATTCAAGGAATTCATTTCAGTTCATCTTTATTACCATAAGGATTTTAAATTCATTATGTCTGAGAGAGGCCATGGGGAATGCAGAAGGTCTTGACCCTCACAGAGTCCCAACAATGACTGAGGATGGGGAGTCTGGCTTCCTGAAAAGACCAGAATGTCAAAGGTTCAAAGCCAGCTGACCTGAGGAGGCAAATAGATAGTTATCACTGGCCCTTAAATTTTATACTTGGTATACCTAGTACATGCAAATCTGTCAATCAGGTATAGAAGTGACTTTTTTTTTTTTCCTAGCAGAAAAAGGTGAATGCTATCATATACAAATTATGGTAGGTTTCTCAAACTTCAGTGTTATAAAAACCTTTTCTTACTGAAGGTAAGTGACAATTCTTCAAAATATTATTTTTCTTTATGTTTTTAGTAGAATTTAATCTGTATTTGGTTGTGGCAAATGAATTACCTAATGATGATCTTATCTTGAGTGGGAGCTCTGCAAATATAGCTACACAAATAACAAAAAGTGAAGTATCCTTTTTCCTTGTATAACCAAACCCTGTTAACATTGTTCAACATGTAGGAGTCTTCTTTAGTGAGGTATCTTTTATTTATTTTATTGAAACACCATATTATATTACTTTCATATTTGCAACATAAAAATGATTCCACATTGGAAATCATTATAAAAATCAAAACTTCAGAAAGGACAAATTTTTCCACCACTTAAGTTTCCTAGATTACAAAAAAAATCCATAGGCAACAACAGAAAAATAATCTTTGGGTACACAGTTTTTGTTCAGCTACATTTGTAGACTATTTCCTATGCTGGTCTATTTGGTACTGACAGAATATGCAACTAGAAATTATGCTAAATGGTAGTCATAAGAAATGTAATGTGAAGGTGAAAATAAACTGAATGACCATTAATATTCCTGACTTCAAAGGGAAATCAGTACCATCTATCATATTGTAATGATGTTTACAGCACCCAGGAGTATTTCAAATAAACTTTGGAGGAGAGGAGTCCTATAGAAGAAGACATTGTTGTCAGTGTTCTCAGAAAGCTGTCATTTCTACTTGGCAAACTTCACACTCATTGTTTAGTTGTTACAAATTAATTTGACTACTTGTCATTTCATTTTTTTTCCTTGCCTGCATTTGAAGCATCCACTGTTGAATTTTTTTGGCTGAACTGTCATTCATATGAACCTTGTTATTCTAAGTGTGAAAACTTTGCATTCTATATTTAATATGTAAGAGTGTGTGTGTGTGTGTGTGTGTGTGACAGAGAGAGAGATTCACATCTTAATGTAAACTTCTGAAGGAAACAATCTAAAGCATAAAACTTGTCACTATCTAAATTTTATTTATTTTTATTATGTTTTTCTAGATCTATCTATAAACCTTTTCTTAAAACTTTCTAAACACTTTTTTCAAGAGAGCATTACTTTTGTTTGTTGTAGAAATAACATACCATTCCAAGTATGGTTTTCCTGTGTTTCAGTTTGTTTAGGTTTGGGGCCTGGGTGGGGGTTCCTTGTATTGTGTATGATTTTCTTAGAGCAAAGGATAACATTTTGTCGGTATAGTTTTGTTAAACTGAAATCAAAGAATCTAAGGTGTGACAAATCTGTTAGGTGATTTTAATATAATTCCTTACATGGTCCAATTCTAGTATTAAGAGTCTCATTACTTTTGAGTAATACAATTTACTGGAGATATTTTTACATTTACTTGAATTAGTGGTACATCATTTCACTTTTTTCCCATAGAAAAGACCCTCAATTTTCTGACATTCTTTGTGAAATAGGTATGCCTTCTTTTCATTCTGGCAATTCCTCCAGACACATTCCAGTTGTGATCTCACATGAGGAATAGTACCAGAAATAAATCTAGCATCCTAAGCAGACTGACAAAACAGCACTCTGCATTTAACAGAATAAAACAAAACTAAAAACTTGAGATACTATGTCCTTTTCACACATTAGCAAGAAAGTATAAAAGTTAACAAGTTCCAAAACCACAACTATCTCAATCACTACCATCCAATTAGGCAATAGTGACTAATTCATTTTATTGGGGAAACATCTCTTACACATTTTCTTATTTTTATCCTTGTGTCCCTGCTATAGCTCAGGTCTTCCATATCTCTAACCAAATTTGAAACAACAGTCACCTTATGAGGGTCTATTCCTCCACCACACCCCTCCTCACACTGTCCATTGTTAGCATGGATGTCAGAAGAATCTGTCTAGATTACAAATCTGGGAGTACTACTGACTGCCATGTATCAAACATTTACCATGTGCTTTATCCTCATTCCCCAGATTTTCTAAATTACCCTTCAAGGTAGTGATTGTTATTGTGTTTTAGAGATGATAATACCAAGGTTTGAAGAGGATGATTAAACCTCCCCCAATTTCACATCTAGTATATGTAGAGTGAGATTTTAACAAAAGGTCTTCCCACATCCAGTACCACTCCAGATATACTCCCTTAAGTTCCAGGTGTCCACAGAAGATATACCACTCTCTAGCCTCCTAGACGATCACTTACCTCCCTATACAGTTAAATTCAGCAATTGATGACTTCCTGAACTTACTTTTTTTGCACACTTCTTTTCTGACTACAGTGTCCTTTCCTCATTCTTATTGAAAGATAAGGATGTTGAAGACAACAAGGATAAAAGTGGTGTAATAGTTTCCTAAGGCTGCCATAACAAAGTTCCACAAACTGAAACTTAAATCAGTGGAAAGTTACCCTCCCTCAGTTTAGAGGCAAAAGTCAAAAATCAGGATGTTTGCAGGACCATGTTCTTTCTCTGCCAGCTTCTGGGGGTTAAAGGCAATCCTTGACATTCCTCGGTTTGCATCTGTTTAATTCTAATCGCTCCTCTGTCATCACATGGCCAGCTTCTTTCAGTGTGTCTGTCTTTGCAAGTTTTCTTCTGTCTGTGTGTCTGACTCATAGACAACAGTCATATTGAATCAAAGGCCCAGCCTATTCCAGTATAACCTCACCTTAATTTATATCTCAATTACATCTGCAATGACCATATTTCTTTTTTTTAAGATTTATTTATTTATGCATACAAGCTGGGGTGTAGGCCAGAGGTGTGGGGTGGTGAGCGGATTCACCAGACACAGAGTGGGGGGCAGAACAGGCGGATCGACTGAAGTACACTGCTGAGGGGAGCAGCAGGAGAGGCAGGAGAGGTCTGCTGCGCAATGTGGGAATCTCCCTGGCCGGGTATCGAACTCTTGCTGCCATGGCTCTGGATAGCTTCATAGTGCTGCACTTAACCCATTGTGCCGCCAGGGAGGCCCCATGACCATATTTCTAAGTAAAGTTCACATTCAGGGCTAGGACTTCAGCATGTTTTGGGGGAAAGAAACTCAACTTACAACAGATGGTAACAGTAAATAATAAAAAATAATAAATTATTGTTAACATTGTGATAAACAAATCCACAACCACTGTCAGCTGTTAAAATTCAGTTTAAGTATTCATCTGAGTAACTTCCCTAATAACCTACTCACTAACTCACTTTAGGCAAAGATAAATGCCTCTCCCTCTATGCAGCTTTAGATTGCTCTTTTTATTTCTATCATAGTATTTAGAAATGTTTTCAGTATTTATATGCAGATGTCTTCCCTTCCAGACTGTGAAATCAGAGATTTTGTCTCATTCAGCTTTTTAACCTTTGCAAATTGCATTAGGGCCAGCATGCAACAGATAAGCATTAAATAGCTGCTTAAATAAATGTGGCCTCACCTCATGCCCACACTGACACACACCACACTGTTTTCAAAACAACATTCACTGAGTCCTCACCAGACAAGTATCAAGAAATATGAACAGTCTGAAATTGTTACTTGCAAGGTAACAAGTTAGTTAGCCATAGTTTCACAGGTGCTGGCAAAAGAAAATAGCCCGTAGGGTCACAGAGCACTGTAAAGTTCATGGCATAAACTTCAATTTTGCCTTTGCTCTCCTTCCTTCCCAGGATGACATGAATGTGGACTCACTAGTGTGCTGCCCATACAGTGGGTTTATATCACAGTTTAAGACTCCCCAATTTTAAAAAACCCAGTTTTTTAAAAAGGGTTGCTAGCAAACATGCCCAACTTTGCCCCTTCAGGGAGATATTATCTTAATAAAGATACTCATCCTGAGCTCTGTCCTATGGGACAGAGACATCTCTGTCTCCTAAGGCTGCTTCCTCTATAAACATCCTTGAAATGATATTCAGAACAGAAGTTGATATAAGACATGCAGAAGGGTCATGGAGAATTGTCTCTAAACAGTAACTGTTTTATAGCCCTGACTTACTTACTCTCCACTTTAGTCCTATTTTATCCTCTTTTATAGATATGCAAACTAACATACCCACCCTGTCACAGGTAGGAAGTAGATGACACAGTGATTGGATGGGTTTTCTCTACCTGTGGTTTAGTTTTCAACATTTCAGAAAATCTCTGTATCTCACCATTGTTGACTTAATGAAGGTTTATTATATACCAGAAACTAGTGCATGATATTTTATCATCTTTAAGACAACTTTAAGATTGTGCCAACCTCATTAAGCTATGCAAATAGCAGAAGAGTTAATATCTGAAAGCACTTGCCACAGTATCTGACATTCGCTAAGTGCTCAATCAATCATGTACTATTTTACAAAATTTTAGATGAGGCATAGAAAGACCAGGTATTCCTGAAAAATAAAAAAAAATTAAGTTGCAGAGCTGAGCTACAACTTGTCTTAATCCAGGGTGAAGTCCCTTGAATAGCACAGTGTAATAGTGTCACCATCACATGCCCTTTCCTGCCATATGACATCTCACACCATCTTCACCATGTAGTGCTTCACTCTCCTGATAGCCCTCCAATTCTAGTTTTGATTCTCTTATATTCTTTACTGTTCACACTGTCCTGATGTTTCTTTAGAACTTAGATTCTCAGTCCCCACCAGCCTATGTCTGAAGGGTGAGATGCAGGTATATCACATCAGGTGCTGGGCATTGAAACACCTTCCTGGTCCATGTGCCCCTTAGAAAAAGGCTCCCTCGTGCAGTGATTCTCAAACTGCTGGTTGCAGCTCTGTGTGTCATGAAATAATATAATGTGGCAGAAATAACTCTTGATAAAAAAAACTGAAACTGAATAAACCTGAGAAAGGTAGTTTGTGTGTGTGTGTGTGTGTGTGTCTATACATGCATTCACTGGGTTCTAAGATAAACTGTCAAAGGCTTGAAAGCCACATATTCAGTAGAATCACATATACAGAAATATGCCTATTGTTAAAATATGTGAACCCTGTAATCTAAATGTCTGGTCTAGGTTTGTGGGTTTTTGGTTTTGTTTTTTTTTTATTCTACTACCTTTCAAACTCTTTTTAGGCAAGGGTGGGCATCTTGCCAGCAAATTGTCACCAACTACATAACTATAGCTTAGTGTTTAAACCCACCACTATTGTTCTCCAGTGGCAAATTTTCCAGTAAACAGAAAGTGTGCCTTCTGGCATTTTAAAAGTCACTCATATATTCTCATCTTCCCACAAGATTGAGGAGATTCTGTTCTGGCTCTAATACTGTTAAACTGGCCCAGACATTATAAAAGATCTTATTCATAATGAGAAAAACCTCTATATTACTTATAAATGAATTTTCTTCCTTTTCCTACGTATAAACATGTAAAAATAATTCATGCTAATAAAATATTCTTTTCCAGAATGACCATTTCATCTATGTTGCTCATTCATAGTCTACCTAACTAATTTTCCTATAATTTCCTCCAACATAGATTTTATTAATTTAAATATTAAGAAAGAGAAGCTGATGGAAAAAATTACTTGAAAAGCTTTCTCAGTTAATAATAATGCCATTAATCCTTTCTATTTCTTGGAATTTCCATGGGAACTACTTTCCTAGTGCTACTGTAAAAAAATACCACAAACATCATGGTTTTAAACAACATAAATGTACTATCTTATAGAACTGGACATCAGAAGTCTAGAAAGGATCACCGGGCTAGTGAGAGAACTGGCCTACATTCCTTCTGAATCTGTTTCAACGCCTTTCTAGTTTCTCGAGGCCACCCTCATTCCTTTCCTGGTGACCCCATTCCTGTTTTCAGAGTCAACATCAGGCCAACTCTTCCTACCAAGAGTATTAAGGGAAAGTCTTTATAATCAAACAATAGCAGTAATAAAGTCTTTATCAAACTAAATTCAGATCTCTAAGATGAGCTATTAAGTTGTTCTAAACAAAAGGACCCGTTAAGATCTACCCCAAGACCAAACTGTTGGTGACTTTTTATTTTATTTTATTTTATTTTTTTTAAAGATTTATTTATTTATACATACAAGCTGGGGTACAGGCCAGAGGTTTGGGGCGGCGAGAGGGTTCACCAGAGACAGAGCGGGGAGCAGAACAGGCAGATCAGAAATACACTGCCGAGGGGAGCAGTGGGCGAGGCAGGAGAGGTCTGCCGCACCATGTGGGATTCTCCCCGGCCGGGTGTTGAACTCGCATCCGCATGCTGCCGACAGCTCCACAGCCCAGCGCTTAACCGCTGCGCCACCAGGGAGGCCCTGTTGGTGACTTTTTAAATAGTAGCATTGATTGCTCAGTTTCTGACTGAGCGGGTTTGCAACATAATTCATCCATATTTAAAAGCTCCCTTAAATAAAATCTGAGTATAAATATGATATTCTGTTTCTACCTTTCAACTTGTCTACAGTTTAAAAGAAGTGATTTTTGTTATCATAAAAGGCATTTTAACAGGAATTTAAATTTTTAAGTGGAATGAATTCTGCTCCCACTGCTCAATTTCAAGCATTAGTGAGCAGGTGGGAAATTTGCCCCCTTACTTGATGTCTTTGACACCGTTTATGTCTAAATTTAAAGACTTGCTTTTACTGATATATTTCATTTCACATAGTAAACTCAAATTCCTTCCCCGCAACATGCATTATTTCTACTGAATTCATAGGAAATAAGTACCGAATATTTGTCCGTTGTAATAATTTTTAAAACTCTATTAATCTCTTTATGCAGTATTGTTTGAAACATAGAGCACCAATGGTTTAATATGCATTTACAGTTCCATAGAAAACTCTCCCTTTCCTCTCTTTTTCTGCACTGAGATAAAATGTTAAGACATAAAATAATATTGTTTACTATGGTGATACTATCATGAATATAATTTAACCTAAAAGTAAAAGCAAATATCATTTCAGATGTGTATCTCTCTTAAATGATATAGGCTTATTTCCTAAGTTATATAATTAAATACACAGTAACTAATTCTATGAGAAGATAGAAGATTGCACATTTCATTTTGAGAAGGTAAAGGGGGCGCCTGTCTTTTGAGGGTGAATGCAAATCATGTGCTTCACATTCCCCTTGTGATTTTGCCACACTAAAATTTACTGATAAAAGAAGTGAGACAAATTCTATTCATTTCTTTTAGATCTTAAGATTCATACATGCAACGTTTTTGGCAGAAGTCAAAACTTTACTATTGTCCAGACAAATTCCTTGAGAGCTTCTTTAATGATTCTGATAGAAGCTCTGTTAGCCACATGCCTCATATGATGAGCGGTAGGGACAGATGTTATCAGGATACCCTCTGACTGTATAACTCTTTGTGTTAAAAGTGCTTGTACCTGAGGGTCATACAGTTTAAATATAGGAACATCATTGTTCAGCAAGCTCTAGATAAAACTATGATTTAATAATAGTAATATATAATTAATTCAGTGAATGCCTACTGAATGTGAGATACTCACTACATGAGTAAACAAAGATTAATAAAGTCACTTTCTTCACTGAAGGAATTTCAGTTTCATGGAAGAACAAACATAAGTAAACAAGTATAAAATGTAAAATATTATGCAAAATTGTATATGAAGTGGAAAATAATACTTGTCATTTTGTCTCTACGGTAGAGTATATTATTGTGCATAAAAATTCACTGTCCTTTCCCTTTAGGAAAGGGAAAGTACAGCTTCCCTAACCTACTGATGTCATGTGTGGCCATATAACTTGATTAGCTAATGGAATGTCAGGTTGAGTATATATATATATCACATGTGTGGCATATATATGTGTGTGATATGTATCATATATATCATATGTACACATATACAAATATACATATATATCATATATATTTCACATATATGATATATATCATATATCACACACACACATATATATATGGCCACACGTGACATCAATAGGTTAGGGAAGTTATACTTTCCCTTTCCTAAAGGGAAAAGACAGTGAATTTTTATGCGCAATAATATACTCCACCATAGAGACAAAATGAAAAGTATCATATATATATCATACACACATATATTATATATATATACATTATATATAATGTATAATGTATATATACATTATATATGTGTGTGATATATATCACATATATCACACACACACACACATATATATGTATAAATATATATATCACATGTGAGCAGAAAATTTAAAAGTCAATATATAGTTTATCATGTTCTCTTTTTTCCTGCCACTTTGACTGTTGGTGTTTCGCTAGAGGTAACAATCCACCCTAGGTCTTGATGTAAAAAATCACTTAAAGGAGAGACATAATGGACTAAGAATGAATATGGATAGGAATAAACCTTTATTAGCTAGTCACTGCAAGTTGGTGGTTATCTGTTACTGCATCAAAACCTACCCCCTGCAGACTAATAAAGTTCCATAGAGTTGTAGAGCATATGTTTCAAGGAAATGCTATAATTTTGTCTGTGATATCAAATTGCATCTGAAGTGATAGATGGAACCATTGATGCCTCCACAATTCCTTATGTAAGAAGACTACAGTACTCCACTTGAAAGTCAAGGTATTTATTTGCTATTAGTGAAAAAAAAAAAAAAACAACAGAATTTGAAGAGAGTAGAAGTTTAAAAAAAATAGTAAAGCCACAAAAGGCAAAGCATTCCCCAAATGTAATAGTTCAGGAATGGGTGCTAGAATTGGAGAGTATGCAGGAATTACTAAAAAAATAAAAAATAAAAAAAAAATTCACGGCAAAAAATTTGGTTTTACATGTTTTTAAAATTAGCTAAGTGCCAACATTTACATCATTGAGCACTAGATTACTGACATATAACTCTATGAGAGAAAGAGTTCTACTTTAAAGTAAGACGCAAAATTTATGTGAAAGACAAGCAGAAAATCAAACCTTCAGCGTCCCAATTATCTCCACTTGCCTGCATAATTTTCACATCCCTACCCATGGCCTGATTCCTGTGATTTGTATTGATAAGTTGTCTCATTTGAAGTTAATGACTTGGTTGGCATCTCTACGGGACTCAAGAAACTTAAACATAATCAACCATATGACACCATGTTGATATATAAATTTGGATAGAATTACTCTGGGGTGACCTGAGAACATTTCTTTTTTTTTTGGATTGCCAAACCATTGTAAATTATAGCCAGAATTTGGAGTCATTTTAATAGAAGGGTAGAAAACAACTTCCAGGAAACATATGTATATTCTTGTTGCCCTTTATAGATAGTGATATACATATATTTACTTTGTATTATTTTAATAAGTCTAGTGGTGGAAATTTTAGGATGGAAAAGGGAAGGTCAGAGATGATGACAAGTAGTGTTGTTCTGCAAACACTATAGGAGAGCAGCTAGTAAAATATAATGGACATTTGTTCAATTATACACAAAAATTGGTCTTGTGATATGTCTCAAGCCCTGTGTTGGGCATAATGAACCAAATTAGAGTTCTTAATTTTATAGAATAGGAAAGCACGTAAACTCACTATGAAATAGGTGGTCTCTTTATTCTCTTATAACACAAACTAGTCTAGAGATATAATACTAATACCAAACTAGCCTGCCTTTAGATATTTCATCCCTTAGCATGTGACTCTCAGAGAAATCCAACCATATACTTCTCCTTTTAATGTGTTCTGTTAATAAAATAATAATGTAAGTAAATTAATGCTGAGACTTACCTGATTAAACCCAGAAAAACGTATTTCAAAATTATATCAGTATTCTTTATTATCTCAAGGACACCTTTTACTTGGTTTTTGATCTATTTCATTGGAGGTGACTTAATCACATCTGCAGCATCTAACTCCATTCAAGTAAATCCTAAAGTATGTGTTTCAATTCACAATCCTTATTACAGACATTGAACTATTTTACTGTTTGTAATTAAGTTCTCCAAGATCGTGAACATCAATTTGAAAAAGAAGACAATATTTTTTTGATTGCAGATAAACTTTTCACAAATAATAAGCATTAACACATTTTTAAATTGATAACTTTGTGGTAGTTCCAGGCCGCTAGTGAGATCTTTCATGAGAGAAATTAGCACTATTCATTGTAAATGCTGTAGTGGTACAGCATTCTCGTCTGTACTCATCTAGAGAATGATGGAGAGTGACTCCTGAAGGGCAAAGGACTGGAATATTTCCTCCAGTAACACTTCTGCACACACATTTTTAAAGGGCAATATAATGAAAGTTTCCCAGGTGAGGAGGAGGGACAAGAATTAAGAAGTTTAAAATATTATAGAAAAAAGGAAAGTCCCTGTATTCTTCACCCTAAGTATAGGATTAATTTCTTTCCATAGGACAGGATCTCATTACTCACAGAAAGAATAATGATTTTTAGAACTGTCTTGCCCAGGTTCAATATTTTCCATTTAGAAGGTATGCTGGGTCATGGAAAAATAATAAAAGTAAACTAACAACATGTATGCTTGGAAGCCAGACAGACTTGGATTTAAGTCTTGGATGTTCCATTTATAACTAGTTGAGCCTTAGTTTTTTAACCTATTTGATGGGTAGGTTAGCATCAGTATTGTGAGATCATTATGAAGATTAGAGAAAATCTATAAAAATTATGAAAGATCAGGGGCTCCAGGAGTTAGTAACTTGAAATTATCTAAGCTCCTCTACAATCATTTTTTGATTTGGTCGTTATTGATTCATAACTTGTCTATAGTAAAGTTAATTTATTGTAGTCTGTACTATATAAAAGTTATATATATTATATATATATATATATATATCTCTCTCACATATCAGATACTCTTAGATTCTTGTCATTGAAAAAGACATGCATTCCTAACATTGAGAAATTACAGCATGGGGGTCTTATGATTAAAATAAATATGGTAAATTAATAGATTATGCTCTTTGTTAGTGGATAGAAATTAAAGCAAGTCAAGGGAGATCAGTGATTCAGAGGAAAAGATTGGTTGTAATTTTAATCAGTGTGGGATGAAAGTAAGTGTCATTGAGATGATCAAGAGGCCAAGAAAAGTGAGCACAATAAAAAGGTGTCATTCCTTGACCAGAGTTCCTGCCCAGAATTCATGGATTTGCCCCAAAGAAAGAACCAATGTAAATATTCCAATTATTCCCTGAACCTTCTCCTACGGGAAATGCTCATTGACTTGAATAATTGTACCTGAGATAAAGGGAATCACTTTCAAGAAAAGTTGACTCTAGGATTCAAGTTAACATTGATACTCAAAGACACAATTTTGTCATGTCTGTGGTTGGAGTGAGGTCAAAAGGTCCGGGTAAAAAATACAATCTTGGGGTCCAGGTGGGATCAGCAACATAATTTTGCAAAATAAAAATGCAAAGATCTTAGTAAAAAATTACCAGTAACTAAAGATGGCAACAGTGGAGCATGAAACCAAGAAGGATACACTTCTGAGTAGCCGGAGAATGCACAGATCACACACCCAGAAGACATTCTAGTCTGATCCCAGATCTGAATCAAAGTGGGTTTGTTTGGTCCATAGACTGTCTTCAGTTGTCACTTCCCATTCTCAAAATATATAATTGGAATAAATATCCTTAGTAGCTGCACACCTCCTGCAGCAGGTTTTTGACAGATGGGATGAACTCTGTGATGTACCACACAAGTTCTCTCTAAGAATAGCAGAATTAGTCTGCCACTTGCTGTAGTGGTGCCAGAAGCCCACTCGTGACTATTTATTCTCTTTAGGCATTACCTTCTAGGAGAAATTTGCCAAACATTTGACTTTGTTGTTCTAATTATTCATCAAATATTCATTCAATAAATATAAACAGGATATAGTTAAATGTCACACACTGTATATGCCTGGGGACACAACATTGAACACAATGCACAATGTTTCTCTCCTCATGTATCTCAGATTTTAATTAATGAGCACTAAAAAAATAAATAAATGTAGATGAAGTCATGAACTAGTGAAAAAGAAATAGAATGGAGTGATAAACGGAAGAAAATTAATACAGAATGATGTAAAGGAAAGTTACATGAACAAAAAATAATATTTAACTAAGTGATTTCTTGACATCTGTACTTGTAAGAATTCTGATTAATGGAACAGTTTGTCAGACTACACATAACATAGTTTTGATATGACCACAGTTCCCCATATTTAGAATAATAATCACCAACTTTCATTAAAAAGAGAATAGAACTGACTCTGGAATCTAGGGGGAAATTTCAAGACATCTCCAAAATGAAATGGATGCAAACAACTGCAAATCACTATTTTTTCAGTAGCTACAAAACACTACTCTATACTTAAAATAAGTCTTCACCTTGAATCTCAACTCTCACAAATTTTGCTAATTAAGAAAATAACACAATTGAATGAATGAGTGAGTGGATGAATAATAAAATATGTACACTCAACTATAAATACCGCAGAAAAGAAATGAGCTTTTTAACAAAAATCTATTTATTCTTAGACTCTCCATTTCAAGGTACACCCATTTTAGAATTTCTTTGGTCTTTTCTCTTTACCAGTGTTCTCCACAAACAAAATAAAAAAATGAATGCAGTTTCATCGCAGTTATTAATCAACCATTACAAAGAAAATGCATAATATATGCAAATTAAAGCATTTTTCTAAGGTTTTTTATTGTGCCATGTCTATGAATGGGAAAATG
The DNA here is from genome assembly GCA_004024925.1 of Scalopus aquaticus. NCBI lineage: Eukaryota > Metazoa > Chordata > Mammalia > Eulipotyphla > Talpidae > Scalopus > Scalopus aquaticus. The sequence goes on along the minus strand of PVIJ01003819.1, from coordinate 5,518 downwards.
TATGCATATTTACTTCTAAAAACATATTTTTGTAGTCTCACCTAGTGCTTTCTTTTTGTCCTGTCTTCTTAACTACAGATAAAATAATGTATGAAAAGGAGAAGTTTGTTTTTCCATGAAAACTTTTTAGCCAAACCGCAATACAGTCTGAAGGAAGATATTTGCAATATGATTAACCAAAGATTAGAATCTAGACTACATAAACTTCTATAAAACAATTAGAAAGATAAAAAATTATATACATAGCATAATATGCAAATTCAAATAAAAGAATAGACAAGTTTTTAGACACATCAACATAGAAAACTTGTTGAGTAAAAGCAGTAAGTTCTACAGGTTTTTTTCACTAAATGTAATTTATGTAAATTTAAAATCATAGCAAACAATAGTGAACATATTTGTAGATAGTTATATGCCTTCAAAAAGGCAACTGCAGACAGAGATTGACTATAGAAATTGACCTCTAGTTGTGTCTTCAACTTTTTTTAGATAACAAATCTGAAACAAATTTGATAAAATATTATCATCTATACAATTTAGAAAACAGGTACTTCAGGTTAATTTAAAATATTTTCACTATGTTTATTAAATAACACAGATTTTAAATGTTGTGGCGTGAAGTACTGTCTGTGTTGCTTTGAGTTATTCTAAGCAGCAAACAAAAATTGATCATTATTTTTTAAAAAGTGGTACTTGACATCGTGCTTTCACCATAAATCCCTAGGTCTGTAATTTCACCTTCAATAAAAAATATACCTATGTGTGCTCCAAAGACTTTGTTTTTCATTTTCATGAGAATATTTTTAAACAATTTTAAAAATAAATAATTCTGTCTTAAAATGAAACATGCCAATATAGAGAATAAAATATGAACATTAATCTACTTAAAATCACAATTCAAGCTATTTATCTGTCCACCTCAGTTCCATTCTCAAATGGAAAGGAAAACCACATTTCCCAAAACCAATTGCCCACTAACTTCAGCCAATGTCAACCAATAGAAAGCACTCACATGAAACTGGAAGACAGGATGAAGTGATAATTTAGGGTATTTTACCTCAAAGTGTCATCCCATGAAAGTTTTCCTATAGCCAATAAAGCTTCCCACGTAAATAGAATTACATGTTTTTACAAATAATTTTTTTTGTTTTTGTTTGCTTGTCTGTGTATTATTATTGTTATTCTGTATAATGTGACATAGTTATTCCTCTTTTAGTCCTTCAAATGCGTTTCTTCAGTTGCGCTTGAAGCTAAGTCACAGTTTTCAGTTTTGACTGGTTTGTTTGATTATTCATTTATAACATTGACATTGTATGTATTTCCCTACTGTATATTCCCTACTTGTTTTTCATTCCCTGTGTGTAAATTTCAAGAGAGAAATATTGTGATAGCTCAGAAGAAATATTTGACAAGGCATGCTTTCTGTTTTAATACCCTGTGATGTAAAGCAAGTTTTACACATAGGAATGTTTTAAAATGCCTCTAATTTCAGATTTCATTATATTCAATTTAAGAAAGGAACACCCAAAGCCATAAAAAGAAAGTCCCTCAAGGCATAGATACCTCGATAAAATACTTTCAGAGTGTTCATGCCCAAAACATTGTTATAGTCAGTTTGTTTTTCACTTCTGGTATTTTTATGCATCTGATATATATACTACTTTTACTTATACCAATTAGGTGCTAGTGGATACAAAAGTGAATCATATAGAATTCCAACAGTCAGGAAGTAATTACGGGTATAACCAGCTATGAAGAAATCATTAAAACAGAACTATGGGTGAGGAAACCAGAGACTTGGGATGCCATGCTCACAGAGTATCCCTTAGCCTGATTTCTTCCATCATCCTTTGCTGTCTTTTTATCCTTTGAGCTTACAGATATGAAATCTAACTTCCAAAAGAGTTGTAGTGATCATTGAAAAGCTCATTTTCATAATATATCAAAACCAGTGCTCTGTGAAATTAATTTATTTGTGAAGAAAATTTGGGGTGCCATTACCAGTAGGATAGCAAGTTAGGTAGGAAAAAACACAAGTCCTTTCTGAAGCTACCTGCTGGATGTGGGTAGGAGACTATAAGTGCCTTAAAGACAGAAAAAAGATGTTAAAAAAACTTCTTAGCTTTCTATATCACTCTGAAGAAAGCAAAATTACAATGAAGTATAAATTGGTAATATTTCATTAAGATCAACAAGCAAGCTTCTTTATTAGAGTATTTTTTCCTAAATCCCAAAGGACTCACTATCTATTTTGGGCATTTTATTACTGACACTTAGGTCCTATATATTTGCTAAACAGCAACAATCTTGTTATTTAATTAGAAATGTTTTTTTTTATTTGTTCCTAGCCTCAGCTTCTACTATAAGTCACTAATTTATTTAATCACTCATTATTTGTCAAATTCACAGTAAAGATCATGCTATGAATCAAGCAATGAGTTGCTAGTGTTGAAAGATGAATCAAAATAACAGCTTTGCATTATTGTTTACCACAAGTTCATTCCAAAGATCCAATCAGACCACAACAAATTATTAGTGCACCTGGGAGATATTATGGATTTGCTTCTAGCAAACAAGTGAGTTTCATAATCACACAGATTTTGTGCTTTCTCAGTTCATATAAAAGTTATATTTATATCACACTGTGATCTATTACATATGCAATAGCATTGTTTCTTACAAAAACAATGCATATACCTTAATGAAAAATACTTTATTGCTAAAAAATGCTAGCCAGTATTTGAACCTTCAGTGAGCTGTAATCTTTTTTATTGGTGGAGGGACTTTCCTCATTGTTTATGGCTGTTGACTGAGGAGGGTGGTAGTTACTGAATGTTGCAGTAGCTATTACAATTTTTTAATTAACATTTGCCACATGGGTGGATCTTCCTTTAACAAAATATTTCCCTGCAGCATGTGATGCTGTTTGATAGCATTTTACACAAAATAGAGCTTCTTTTAAAATTGGAATCAATACTCTGGACATTTTATCAACTAAATTTATGTCCTGTTTTAAATCCTTTATTGCTGTTTCAACAGTGTCCACAGTATCTTCAGCAGGAGTAGATTCCATGTCAAGCAACCACTTTGTTCATTCATAAGAAACCACTCCTCATCTGTTCAAATTTTATGAAGAGATTGTAGCAATTCACTTAGATCTTCAATTCTTGTTCTTCTTGTACTTTTTCTTGTACTTCTAATTCTTGTTCTTTTGTTATTTCCATCACACTTGCAGTTACAGATTCCACTCAAGTCTTGAGTACTTCAAAGTCATCCATGAAAGTTGGAATCAACTTCTTCCATATTCTTGTTTATGTTAATATTTTCACCTAATTTCCTGAATCATAAATGTTCTTAATAGCATCTTAATGAAAAGGTATGGTCAATCCTTTCCAGAAGTTTCTCGATTGAGTTTGCCCAGATCCACCAGAGAAATCACTACCTATGGCATTTACAGATTTTCACAAAATAAATAAGATGACTTGAAAGTTGAAGTGACTCCTTGATTCATAGGCTGCAGAATGGACATTATGTTATCAGTCATGAAAACAACATTCAAGTTGTACATCTCTGTTAGAACAATGCATTGTCAATGAGTAGTAATGTTTTGAAAGAATTTTTTTTTTTCTGAGCAGTAGGTTTCAACAGTGGTTGTCAAATATTTAGCAAACCATGTTGTAAATAGATTTGCTGTCATCTAGGCTTCCATGTTCCATTTATAGAGCTCTAGTATAGATTGACCAAATTTTTAAGAACCCTGGGACTATCAGAATGGTAAATGAGTATTGGTTTCAACTTAAATTCACCAGTTGAATTGCCCCTTAATAATACAGCCAGTCTGTCATTAATGTTTTGAAGCAAGGCATTGTTGAATTAATTCTCTGTAGCTATGAAAATGCTAGATGACATCTTTCTCCAACAGAAATTTTGCCTATGTTGAAAACCTGTTATTTAGTGTAGCCATCTTTATCAGTGATCTTACTTAGATCTTCTGGATAATTTGCTTCAGCTTCTACATCAGTACTTGCTGCTTCAAATTGAAATTTTGTGTTACAGAAATGGCTTCTTTTTTCAAACCCCATGAATCAAACTCTGATAGCTTTAAGCTTTTCTTCTGAAGCTTCCTCATCTCTGTCAGCATTCATATAACTGAAAAGATTCGGGGCTTTGCTCTGGATTAGGATTTGGTTTAAGGGAATATGATGGCTAGTTTGATCTTTTATACAGATTAATAAACTTTCTCCTTGTCAACAGTGAAGCTCTTTTGTCTTTTTTTCTTTTTTAATAATTGGTGTTTTTACTAGACCAGAATTTTTAATTTCCTTCAGGAACTTTTTGATTGTATTCATAACTTGGCTAACTGGTGCAAGAGGTCTAGCTTTCGGCGTCCCAGAGTGAGAGAAGAAGGGACGAGAACAAAGTGGTAGTGAACACAGTGGACTATGGTGGTGAATGATAGGTGCTTTGGTGATGGGAGTGCTACAGTAACTACACATGAGGGGTGGGGGTGACCCTATACTTCCAAAATACCAACAGCAATGTAAAACAACATTGCATATCTATAAATATGGCAAAAATATTACTCAGCAATTAAAAATAGATGAAATCATGCCATTTGTGACAATGTGGATGAGACTGGAGAGGATTATGCTCTGTGAAATAAGTCCTAGCAAGAAAGACAGATGCCCTCGATGATTCTGCTCTCATGTGGATATAGAAAAACAAAACAAAGCAACAGACAAAACTAAACCAAAATAATCCCTGGAAATATGACTGCAGAACTGAAACTATCAGATGTGGATAACAGATTGTAGGGAGCAAAGAGCGAGGGCTGATGGACTATGGTGGAGGGTTATGGGTGCTTTGGTGGTAAATGTATGTGGCAATATACATCTGAGGAAGTATACAAATATGTACAGTTTGTAAGTCAATATTACCTTAATAATAATAATAAATTTTGCAATATTACAAGATATACCAAAGTGTGACACAGATGGAAAGTGAGCACATATTGGTGGAAAAATGGTGTAGAAATAGATTTATTCCTCTCAAGTTTGTCACAAACCTCCCATCTGAAAAAAATCCATAATATCTCTGAAGTGAAATGAGGTAGAACACAAGTAAAATGAGGTATGCCTGTGGTACACTGCAATCAAAGAAATACTGCATTTAGTATATGAAAAAAAAATAGATCATAGTGAATGAAAAAATTTATTCTGTGGTAGATGAGAATTTAAAATAAAATATCTCAGGGCAGCTTTACAAATGATGTCATGAAAGAGAACCTGAGATTCACCTATTTACCTGAGAGGAGGAAACATAACTCAATTTAGTAATTATTTATTTCATTTATTTATTTATTTATTTTATGGTATAGGATTCTAGGTAAGGGTTATTTTCCCTCAGAACTATTAAAATGTCATTCCACTATATTCTGGTTTCTATAATTTTTGTTAAAGAGCAATCTAAGTTTTTCTGCTAATCTTTTAAAAGTAATGTTTTTTTTTTTTTTTTTTTT